>LQRL01127123.1:0-17690 GCA_001703475.1 Hydroides elegans
GTGAAAAACGAGATCTTGGCACAGGAACCGGTCTCTTCTGCATAACAGAGGGTCGAGGTTTGGGAACCGGCTTTCGCTTTAAGGACTCTGCGCTCATCGGAGTTTCACCTCTTGGGGATAAGGTTGGACTCTCTTCTCCGGCTTCCATTGATGTAACTTTCTGCATCGTTGGTGGTTTTGGAGATGCATCTGTGTAATCTCTGGAATTATCTGATTGTGGAGTTATCCCTAGCTTTAAATCCACGGGGTCCAGTGATTTCTTCTTTTTCGGCGGTAATATCGGTGGAGCATTGTTCGTAGGATCAGGTGATACATACACAGCATCTGGAACTTTAGATGGTGGTGAATGACCTTTTGGAGCCCTTAAAGGCGGAACATCATAAATTTGTTCGAATTCCTCACCGTCAGGTTCGCACATGCTGTTGTTTCTACTGCTTCCAGACATACTTAAATAGACACTAGGAATAGATCCTCTGTGTCCGTGGGCCGATGGAGGGGCTACGAATTCATTAGCATATACCGATGACGTGGGTCGACTAGAATGCTTTACATGTCCGAAGCTACTTCGTGAATGTCTGGCCCGAGAAATGGGCAAATTTGATAAAATTCGCCGGCGATGACCAGGAAGAGTGATATCTAAATCATCCAAGTCACGTTCAGTCAAATACACACATTCTTGAATGTCCCTGTATCCATTTTCAACAAATGTCAAGAAGTATTGGTGTAGCTCCAAAGAATCCAGCCAATCTTTAATATCAGCACTCATGCTTCCATACATATATCAAGACCATCTGAAAGTAGAACAACATAAATTCATGTTTATCCGAAAATTGAAACAAATATAATGTGTCAGGGAGGCGGTATCAAAAAATAAGATGACACCGGGATAGTAAAGTAAAACACCTTTCGTCATTCCCTTTATTTAATAAGGGGAATGTCTAAAGGTTTTTTTGCGGTAGGTGACCAAAGTTTGCACTTTTTATTATACCGCTTCGACATTTTGAATAATACATTAATTAAGATTTTAAATTATTTTGACATAAATTAATCAATTATGCCAATAAGACACAAGTAAACAGCAACTTAACATTTTTCTGGTATTCGAAAATGCAACTAACTAACATGGATGGTATTACTATTATGTGGTTGGTAAATCTAACACATTTTCCACAGTTTTCTCATATGACATGGCAATTTGACCTGAGTATCGAGGTTGCGCACGGTGGTCTTAAATAACAGGGGATGTTTGGAAATGATGGTCAAGGTTTGTCCATTTTCATATCGTCTTCATTGTACGTAAAATTTATGCTCGTACAACTTACAAGTGAAAGAACACTCTTATCCAAAACAGTACTTCTTCTTCTTCGTTTATTATACTGATCAACTTCAAAATTGAAGGCTTTTGTCAGTAGATTGAATTTGGTGCGCAGCTCGAACATATCATGATTTTATAATTTATATCCTTTAATAAATCAGGTGCAGTATATTGTTTTTTTTTTGGTAGGAATAGCCAATTATAGATTTAAATGAATATGAAATCGCTCTATAGAGTAGTTGTCACATATATGTTTTTGCAAGACCACGAACATTTTAATAAAAACACTTCTCTCGGTGCGCACGACCAGAATGGCAGAAAATGAAAACCAAAAGTGAAAGAACCTACAATTTTATAAGAGATATGATCTTTGTAAAACCTAGTAAATACAAACACACCGTAGTAAAATAAATACGTGTGGCATTTTATACCATTTCCATACTCACGTTGAAATAAATAAACTGAAAAGTTTTTAAAACTTTTTACTTCCTGGATTGTACGCCAATCACGTGATTTGTTTATTTTCTATAAAAATAATGGTGCGATGATGAATTTATTATTGTCGATGTACTTTGTATTCTACCTTTTAAATTGCGTAATAAGGCTTCCGTAACTGTTCTCTTATGTGTCTTTAAGTTTTCATAATCAAACTAAATATTTGTCAATAACACTTTCAGCTAGTGTCTTAACAATTGCCTAACAATGGAGAAAAACTAAGTACATTGTTAAAATATATGAGACCTCACAAGATAGAATAGCACCCCACGAGCTGTTCACCAAAATAGGTGTTCCCCACCAATTTCCAGCTGGCTTGGAATTTTTTAGGAAATTCATTCTAGCTTGGAGATTTGAGCAGTTTGAGGAACACCTTTTTTGAAAATTTCTTAATTTTTACAATAATTTGTAAGAATAATTAGTTCTAGAATGATGAAACTTGCTTGCAATCGTCAAATAAACTGTATTTTGTAAGATATGATATGTAATTTTTGTTATATTAAACTTTTCAATTTTCGCAAAAGGTGTTCCTTTTCTGATCTAAGCTGGCTAGAAAAGGAAAACAGCCCAGCTGGCTTGGAAAAAAGGAACACCTTTTTGCAAAATATATATGTTCAAAAAACATTATTTTGTTGTTTACGTTATTGTAAAGTTGTTTTAAGTTCATTTAACAACTTTTTGAAAAATATGTCGTGGGGTGCCCTTCAAGATATCTTACAAATGAGTTTATATTTTGGAAACTTTCGGACAGATTTCGGCAATCACATCGAGGTACCACTTATACAAACTCAAATCGAAATGTATTTGTATAAGTTGAAAAGAAGTTAACTAGATGCGCATGAACAAATAACACTATCCTGCTGGCTATCAAATAATTTTGAATTCGAATTAAGCTATCTAATTAGGAAACATATATAAAGTTTTCAGTTTTAATTAAAATAAAGGGTTCTCATTTATTTTCCAAAAATATTAATATAATATATAAAAAATAATAAAATATAAAAATTAATATATGAAAAAATATCAATATAACATAAAAAATCCTAATTGTAGGTTTGCATTATATAGTAACAAAGAATCGTTTTCACTTTCTTTTAGAGTTCATTAGGTCATTTTGTATTATCAAACGTAGATTTTTGTAAAATAAAGTGCAACAATGCAAAGGAATTTATAACGGCATAAGCATACAAATTTTGAAACTAAAATTGATATTAATTTCATTCGTCAAACACACTCTATATAGTAAAGATATTGTTAAATTTGTGTTGGTTTGCTCTAATTCGTGATTTTGATTAATTGCCTATTAATGTAGTAAGCTTCAAATAATAGAATATTTAATGATATACAAAAAGATATGTTCGTGTATTTAGAGAAAAAGCGATAACATTGAAATCATGGTTATTTGAAATGGTGTTCGGATATATTGGTATGACTTTTTATTGATTGCTTCATTACTTTTAAGAAAACTTTATGCAGCATCGAAAAACATTGTCGAATGTAAAAGGTGATTTGAATGCTATTTAAAACTTCTTCGGGTTGCAATGTAGTAACTTCATTCACATCCTTCTACCGTCATTTCGGTCCTTACACCGCCGCGCTTCAGAAGTTAAGATTAATTAGATTATATACGACGCTTATGTTCTTTTGTGCTCGTATTTTTGCTAACAAATCGACTAGGAGTATTTTTACAAGCTTTCTTTTCTTTTTTTCTGTTGTTTCAAATATCCCAAGAGTTCGCCACACTGGCTGTGCCAAAATTTACGATATCTTACTGCAACTTGCAAAACACCAAGTCAAAGGTAAAACACTGCAACAGTTTTTGTTAAGCAGTTTTGGCATTCTTTTTTTACACTTAAATTGATCCATTTGTGCACATGCCATGAATATCGTAGTGATCTCTACTTACAAAGGGAGTAGGTACGTCGATTGTTTTAGTTTTGAGCATATTTTTTTTTTACATTAAATCATTATAGTAGTTAAATGATGGGGAAAGTAAGTATTCTTCAAAAACCATCCCATAAGAGCTCATAATTTATGCCAGGATTTTTTTGCTGTTCACATCTGATTTTAAATTGTAACTATTGTTTATCGAATACAGCTGATATATCTATATAGGGGTTTAAACATTCGATATTATCAAGATATTTACTTCGTTGCTGGCAAACTGTAAACTGCAGCTGTGAATTTTTATATTTATGAAAATCGATCCTTATAAGGGCACATCATGTAAATGGGAACAATGCTAAATACATACAAAAGTCAAAAGTCGTTGTATGATGAGGCTCCTTGTACCAGACACAAATAACTGCTGATATACTTGTATTTATTTGACAGTGTTAAACTTCTACTGGTACAACATTTAATTATAAAACGATTAAATTGATCAAGTAAATAAATAGAAATTAACTACAATATATAAATGAAAAATAATAATATTTTCATCAACATTGAACATACTAGATTTATTACAATATGAACGTTCTTCTTGATGATCTGTGACTCAAAATATTATGTTGAAACATTGCATAGCTATTATTATGTTATATATACAACTTATACAACAATATTCAACCGTATATGTAAATTATATATAATAGTTTTACCTTGAGTACAACTAACAGGTTAATATTCTTTCATTAAAGTATGATACACAACATAAATCTGCAGAAACAGTTTCGCTTGGCAATGTATTTCTTAGAGCGATTACAATTTCTCAAATGTTTTGCAGAGTTACATTTCAATTATTTTCCAGTCTCCACGTTGCGGTATCTGGATGTGTTTGATGTTATACCTTATTTTTTGGAAGTGCATATGGGACATGCCACTGTTTCATGCATTTATGTTTTAATTGTTAAATGTAGTAATAATAAAGCAACCAATGCCATTTTACAAAGGATTCTCTTCGATACTAATCATTTACATTGCTTGCTATTATTCTGCTCTATCATATACCACAAATTATTCTTGGTGATAATTATTTATAGTTAACAAAAAGGCATGTAGCATAAATGCAAAAGTCTATATCTGCACAACAAGAAAATAGGCATAAAAATGAGGCAAACGTGAACGAAGTTTTTCTCGTATTCTTGCAAAATACTTGAATGAAGGTGAATTAATGTGGATTTAAATATATATAAATAAATCAACAAAGTCATACGTTTGAATTTCACAACATCTTGTCATCGTCAATAAAAGAATGATACATGGAAACATCACGATTAATGAAAGTCACTAATAACGAGGTAGAGTAAATTCTGTCGTTAGCTTAGTAAAGGGATATCCTGTTCACTATTGAACTTCCCTTTTCCCTGGATTATTGTAACAAAACCAAATTGTATAATCAACAAATTATGCAACAAAATAGATAACCAAAATTAAAGTTGACAATCATAATTTACATTTAAAAACGAGGTTAATTGAAAAACAGTGGTTGATGTAGCCATATAGCTAGATATATTAGCTTTTTGTCGAGCTATTTTATTCACTAATGGTCTTAGCACACGCGAAAAATCTCAGCATTTACTTTATTTATAATTATCAATGCGACGCCGGTAGTTCATTTTAAATATGCATATGAAAATGAAATTAGAAATATATTGGAATATAGTAAAACTATGAAAAAATTAAGCCTTATAAATAATTTTTACATTAAAAGATACGGGTTACAATGGAATTTTAATGAAACAAAATATAAGTTAAGATAAATAAAAACACTATAAATCCTGAGCCTATTGTGCCATCCTTATACATACATAATGTAAAGACAATTTAAATGATATTCTCTTGAAATATGTGTTTCAGCATATAATTGATAGTCCAATAGATATACTAGCACCTTGCACAAAAGGGATGATAAGAAATTTTGACACTAAACGTACGCTTTGGAAAAATATGGGACTGTTGGTTTGTTCAAATTAAATCTGCATGATAATTAATTTAAGAGTCTTCAACTATATATTTAAAAACACTAAAATGGAATATATCTACTTTACTAAATCGTATTGGATGGATACGAATTATATAATTTATTCGTTTCAATATTAGATTGGTGCCTTAAATTGAGTTGGACTGAAGTATTAAACCATTTTTTCTGAAAAATGGCGACAAAATTATGCTAATATAAACATCAAGGCATCTAGACATAAACAGTTATACGAGTGCCGAAGTATTTGTTTTAAAGAATATCTTAAATAAGAACCGCCTCGCGAATCTTTTCAATTAAGCCAACTATATCAATAAAGACCTTTGATATTTACTATCAAATATATATTTTCATGTCAACAATTAAGGTTAAATTTGTAACACTGAAAAAAATATATATGTCATCAGAATATAATTTCTACTCAATATTACGTGCCAATTGTGCAATTGGAATCAAGGATCATATTTATCTAACATATGGCGACTTTACAGACAATTAAGAGCTGTACAGGGGCATTGTTACGTTCTTACGCTTTACGGTTTTGTTTCTGTAGATCGGCTTGTTTGATAAGTTATTAATTTTGTCCTCAAATTTTTACCAAAATGTTCTCTATATATCTGAACTAATATACCCCTTAATTATTTCCATGCGATAGCTATTTAAATAGTTCTTAATACTCAAAATAATATGTAAAATATCATATTTTTCCGCTAGCGGAAAGAGCAAGAGATTGAATCGCTGCAAAATAAAAGAGTGCGTTTAGGTCCACCAAACAAATGACACAAAATAATTAATTATTTAGTTAAGAAACTAAAACGCGTGATTAAAGCTTTCAAAGGTTCAAACAATACTTTTTAAATTGTTTTGGTAGGATTGTAATAATCCCATATATTGGTTATAAGTATATTACAATGGATCTTTTTAGATTAGTAAAGAATAACTATTGTGTATTTGTATTTATCATATATATATTTTTAGTTTTAATCTGACAATATATTATTTTATTCGTATATAGTATAAAGCTTAATTATTCTTGATCTAATAAATAATATATCCTTAAATCGAACGGAAGAAGGCATCTATATTTTTAATTTTTGTTTCATTCACAATAATCATCAACAAAGGTGTAAGTGTGATAAACATGTAACCATATATTAAACAAATATCCGTAGCTTTGATTTTGATATGAGCTGCCAGCCATAAATTGTATAATTTGACGATAATATATATCTAATATAAATACGGATGTTTTTATATTGTAGTTTTTATTTGTGTCAGCCTGCATGCTATTTTCGATCATTGTATTGTTTGTAATGATGATGGCATTATTTTTAAACATAAATGAACGTAAAATCATGCATTCAATTTATATTAACTAAACTCAATTAAGTGCGTTATAAGTCAATATAAATTACTAAGCTAGAGACTAACATATAGATACAACACGACACTAAGCATATCATATAGTTTTTCTAACAGAAAAGTGTAAACTATTTAACATCTGACTTTCTCAATCTAAAGCTCAATCAATATGTATTCATTGGCTTTCATATCATTTTTTTGTCAAAACACAGAAAACGTATATTGCAGATCGGAAAAAAATATTCAGTTTACGCATTCCTATAAAACGCCGTGTACGATATCACTAACCACAAGAGTCTTGTGAAGTGATTGATTTTCCCCACTTACCCATCCGCATTCATATAACCATTTATCAAGACACCAGATCAGAATTTCGAAGATAAATACACCCATTGTCACCACTTAAATACACTAGAATGCATCTTGATCATATATCATGATTCGTGAGTTTCAAACATTTTTAGCCGCTCTATGTAGGTTGTCCCCTTCTTTGGCTTTTAACTTCAGTCAACCAGCTCACCTTTAAACTGATTCAAAAGCAATGAAGAGGCAAAGATTTATTGCTTGCATCACTTTGAGTAGGTTTAGATGAATAATTACTCAGAAAAGGGATGAGTGTTTATTTACCGGGCGTTACTATGTTGATGATCAGGTTTTTTTAAAAGTAGTAAGAAATCATTCAATGAGGATACCTTTGTTCATGTTCCTAGAATTTTATTGGTTAGTTATGTCATTATATTTAAATTATGTTTAATCATACGATAACTAGAAAAAAGAATCTAATTGAATATGATTATAAATGTAAACGAAGAAGAGTTTAGTATGCTTTAAAGCAAAACAAAATAATACCTAATTAATAATATCGATAATATTAAAAAATATTCTTTACATTTCATTTCAAATACATGCTTTTTTTCTGACAAAAATAGTTTTTATCTATATAGTATAAGCCATACATACGATGTATATGTCTATAACTAATAACAGCAACTGTCGCATTTATCTTCTTTCATAATAATTTATAGAAAATGTAAAAGCAAAAAAATAGAGTGATAATTGCAATAATTCAAAATATAACAACGGCAAACATAATAACAAAAACAATACTAACGAATTGCACCTAAAATCTGTTATTTCACAAAACCCATAAGTGAATAACAGCATAATATTTATAACTTCTGCTATTAGTTTTATCAATAATGATATTAATTTCAAGTAAAAATATATATGATATAAAAAGGACTGAATAAATTTACCAATAATAATGACAACAGCAATGATAGTAATAGCGCAAATTCTTATAATACAAATAAATCAAATAAATTGGAATAGGACTACTTAACGAAATTTAAGTATACGTTGTTATATAAACGTTATTGCGATATTGCATTAACCGATTATATTTAATGTTTTATGCAAATCTTCCTCATTTACAGCTGCCACCCATATTTGTTAGTTTGCCGAAATGCTAGGTAAACCATTTGTGAGTGTCATTTTCAAAAAATTGTTTTCACTAAGTGAATAATAAGTAATATAAATCATTGCAATTATGAAATAATGACATTGTAATTCAGAAAGATTAAAATCACAGTAATGTATATATATTTTTATCAAATATTATTTTGATTAATAGAACAATCAATCCTGATAACGATACTGATATTCTAACCTGTAATTTTAATTGCAATAATCGGACAAATGGGACATTGAAAATAAATTAAGACTTTAATGACACTTTATTGTTTTGTATTAATTATTTTTAGATATTTATAACATTGTTATAGACTGTGGTAAAATAATACAAATACATGTATTGCATGTTTTAGTAAGACATTGACTAACAATTCAAGTATAACCTTAAATTTACAATGACAAAATATGTATAAACGTTAAAATATTCAAATACCCTGTATACATTTACAATAGTGATATCAATACATTATGAAATAATTTGATTTATTGTTTGAAAACCTGCACTTCAATTAAATTTACTTTAGACTTTTATATAGTTTTAAACTTTTGAGTAGTGTTTACCAACATCTGCTGTTTATCAAAATGTGAGGCCCTAAAGACACTTCAAATATGAGATTTTCAACATATATTCTAGGAATATTGTTATTTGAATTAGAATAATATAGGTGATTTTCTATTGAAATATCTAAACATCGCTCAGAAATTTAGTTTCATACAAAATACGGATAGACTATATTCATAATTTGTAGTAATATAGGATAGGCTTTAAAAGCCACATTTATTTATTTGCAAATGGTTCTTATTATTATGAGACAATAAGGAATATCAAAATAGAGTACATTGTTATTGCGTCCAGACATTTTCATTAATTGAATGATTTTGTATACTAATCATAATCACATTAAGTATATATTACTAGAAATAAATTTAATTTCGGTTTGAAAACAAATTTAAATTATATTAATTAATGAACTTTCTGATATTTTTGGAATGAAATGGCTTATGAAAATGCAGTTTCACATGGGCGAATTTAACTGCAATAAAATGATAGAAATAATCAATATAGCAGACAGGTAAGCTGCATATTTATAGCACATCAATAATGAAAGTTTTTTTATAAATCAAAGACTTCTCCTTGATTTGCATTACCAAACGCATCGAATTGCATATCATTTTGACGGTTTAATCATGTAATGACTTATTATATTTGATACAATCCTGCAGCGCATAATCAATTCATATAGCATTTATTTTAGTAATATCATCAATGCGTAAGACTTGTTTATATATCATATAATATATATGAAAATATTAAAATCACAATTAAACTAGCTGTTTATAACCAATTAATGTTCTTGGGCAAAAATAAACACTAAATTCTGTCTTTTTTTGATTAAATCTGAGCATTCTAGCATATAAAGAGTCATATCTGCAAAACAATATCGTCGCAAGTATAGATTGTTATATTTGCTGCTTTTTACGGACCAATTGCATGCAAATTTTAGTTAAAATATAAAATAATTTATCCCTTTTGTAAAGCTTTCAGAAAAAATACGATAAACTGATTACACATTACAAATACTTGTACATAAATACTAAAGTCTACAAACTTTTTGGCATTACATTTATGATCCGGCTGTTCGTAAAAAATATGGTTAGTTTCAAAATATGTCAAAATTTATATAAAGCAGTTGGAGGAAAGCTTGCAATAAGAACGATGAAAGTTATGTTAATGAAACCAATAATTACGATACTGGTTTGGCTGAAAACCAAGAAAAAATACGTTAAACAATGACACTAATCCAATTGTGTAAGTCTATTAATATTTTTAGCTACTTAGCATTCAGACACACTGCAAAGCTAAATTGAAACAGGAAAGGAAAATAATCAGCCATGTCCTACAGTTTGCAAGACAAAGATTCTGTAAATAATTGTTAATTCACATTTTGATTAAGGGCGGGCATATAGACGAACCAGTTTAGCATAACACAAAATTGCCGCAAAATAATTAACGTTACTTTACACATTTTCTGTATTAGCTTGAGTACAACCAACAATCAAACATCAGTTGAAACCACCAATACTTCAAATATGGATTATGTTTTCTCTTTGGTTTAAACACCAATTATCCTAGATTAATTAACTTAAGTTTAATTTTTATTTTTTTGTAGTTATTTTAAAAATCACTCACTTATATATACATTTAAGATATGAAAATAGAGTAATACCAATCATCACCATGAAAAATTGGCCTCTTGTTGCCTATTAGCTGATATGTTGCACAACCTGTACCAGATTGCCTTACAATCATGTGTACATTGAGAAAATAGGCAATTATCCCACCGCAACGATTTCATAATGCAGATAGCTTGTATAAAAGAACCATGCAACGTAGTTTTGTCCGCATGACACATACCTTTGACTATAAAGAATGCATTAAACCATTATAAACCAATCAGTTTCCTATGTTTAGGGTTGACTTATTTAGCAGTCTTCTTAAGATGGGTCCTGCACTATCTTTGGCTATTCGTAAAATATTATCTTAGCGACTCCGTAAGAAACTTAAGGTGAAGGCGCGTGATTTATTGTGTAATTATGTTATAGAGGACTATCCAACTCTACTGTTAAATGTAATCTAAGATTTGATTGTATTGCTTTCAGACCCGTCGATCAATTTCAAATATTCGAAGCAAGGACCTATCCAAAATTTATACTCATGCCCTATCATTATGAGCATTATGCTTTTAAAAGTAATTAGGTTGGTCGATTTTTTTGTTTTTATCAATATATCTCAATGTATTGACGAAGGGCGTGTTTTGGCATCTGTTGTTATGTTTGATTAAAACATCAATGTATTCGTCTATTACTTTATAAAGAATTGGTAGTCTGCAATTAAAAGTTTCTTTGGTGCAAGATTATCTTATGTCTATTATACCCCGATACATAAAGACGCAGGAATGCGAAAATCCATACACTCATAACGTCGCGCTTAGACTATGCCAATTATCCTTCTTACAGCCTTCCTCAACAGAAGATCAAGCAGTTACAGGTTGTGCATTATAATGTATGTTTGTATGATATCCATTGGCTACTGATATCCCAAACGATAGATTTCACATGCGAAACAAAAGTTTTAAATCTTAAGTGTCCTACAGGAAAAGTGGATATATTATACTTGTACAGCGATATCATTTAATGGTAGTGGCTTAAATCGAAAAATTTAAAATACATGTACATGTGAAATGTATGTACATAGATATATATATGAACATGTATGTATGTACCTTGAAAGCATCAACTAGTCAATCATAAATGAATTATTTGTTTTTAACTTGAAAGGGTTAATATCATTAACAATTTTGCGTAAAATGACATTTTATATGAAGATTGGCCGAGCTGCGTGTTTTATTTTGATGCATCGGTGAGATGATATATTGGTCATGTGAATTTAAATACACGACATGAACGTATGTATGTCCAAAAAATCAAAATGCGATTACAGCATTTGATACATCATCTTAAGCTAGTTTTACAACCGGTCGCACGGGCGGTCGCCCGTACGGGCCCCGCAGCTTGTCCCGTGCGGGCTCCGTGCGTGCTTCCTGCGGACTACCTGCGATTCTATGATCGTAGAGCGCCCGCAGCAAAAAAAGTGCATACACGTTTTCTCCAGTTGGGCATGTACGGGCAGTCTACGGGCAGAAACTCGTGCGTGTGCCGTACGTGCGACGTACGTGTGACGTGCGTGTAACGTGCGGGTCCCGTACGATTTCTTCAAAAGTTGCCCGTAGACAGCCCGTAGAGCACGTACGGCCGGTTGTAAGACTAGCTTTAAATATGCAAAAGATGTCGATAAAGTATATTGTCCTGATAAGACAGTTTACATTACAAAATTGATAAAATCATGATTAGTAGATCATCAAATAGTTTGTATATCCATTTATTCAAGTGTATAACTTACACATAATGAATATCCAGATTAGCAAATTTATCCATCGAATTATAAATATATTCTAGGGTAAAAATACGTCACAACACGCTACAGGATATTATGTGATGGTTCATAAGAACACCAACCGTCACTACAGTTTAACTTGGCGTTATAAATGTACAGTTTTATCATTCCATTTGACTATGAAAAGGCTTTCGACTTAATATAAATTATATGGAAAGATGCTTGGCGGAGATTCATATCTTGCCTTCAACGTACTTTCAAATATAGAAAAGTCTAGCACATGCTTTACTTTATTATTAATTACAACTATGTTTGAATACCGCTTTGAACTAACCATAGCAATAAAATCAACAAAATGAATATAATATATATCTTTAAACACACGAGCGAGGTAATTTTACTCTTTATAAACAGATATATTGGGCAAATTAAGATTTCGTATAAACCGTCCGTTTCTGGATTGCATAACAATAAACAAAATAAAAGCATTAATTTACCAGTGTTTGGTCATAAAAACAAAGCTTTCTACATTCTTATATACATTATAAAAACATTTATATTTCCAATGACATTATCAACCATCTTGCACACGATACTTTTTAAACATGCATATATTGTTAGCATAATTTAAATTCATTCAATGGTAATTGCTTTGTAGTTAAGTACTGATTACCGGCCAAAATTATGCATGCAATTATTTTTTTTTCAGTTAACATCTAAAATAAAACTCAACTCACTATCATAAGATATCACTTAAAAGTCTCAAAACATCACTATAAAATGCAATATAAAACAGAGGTTTACTGGTACAAGTATTCGAAAACCAGACGATTTCAATATATGAGATTATATCCACGCAGAATTACTTGTGGATTTTTTCTGCGGCACAGCGATATCATAAAGAAAATATAGTAAACCCTGATATTGCAATATCGCAGGGTTTACTATATACTCTTTGAATATCGATGTGCCACAGAAAAATTCCACAAGCGCGTGTCTTTACCCTAATTACTTGGGAAGACAGGCTCTAGTCTTTGCTTTTTATTCGCTGTTTCGATACGCGGTTGCTAATTGATATAAATTAATAAACCATATCCAATATAAACACTGTATAAACCTGTTTGATAGCAATGGTGCATTGTTTTTGTGCATCGTTGAAAAACATTTATACTAAAGGACAAAAGTTCTGCACCATTAAAAGTAAAAATTCACATAAAATCATGCAGCAGATGGATTTGATTCAAATGTTCACACAAGATGGACTCATATGTCTACAATGCTGTCACAAAATTGCATGTTCTTGTTATGGATAGCTTTGTCATAAATAGACATAATTTCACACATTCCTGCATTTACCGATGTCTAGTTTCTAAACCTTTACTAACTCATGGTTGCTTGTAGCTTGTATGGGTACCCCATACGCCGATCTGTGACCCTATACGCCTTGACATCGACGTAATATGTCTGTTGATCTGATATTGAGGTATGCGAATCATCAATCTGCTGGACGCAGGGGTAATGCTATCGCTCTCCTGGTCTTCGGTAGACCCGCTGTCGTGCGTCATTTTGGTACAATGGAATATGCGCGAATCGTCGCTAATAACGATTTCGTTTCCGTTTTTATCAGACCAGGCTGCCCCGGTGTGGTTTTGGACCCATTGGAGCTGTAAGCGCTGTCTTCGGTTTTCACGTACGGGCCCAACGAAGGCTCTTCGTAGACGAATATAAATTTTGCGCAAACGTCGTAAAACCGGTTTGGTGATTATCCCCGTATTGTGCCGACCATGAATAGTCCCTGTTGTTTGTTCGACACTTCTAAACCTATTTTGAATGTGTGTTGGGCGAATTACGCGATCCTGATTTGTTGTCTTTACTCGCGGCCTACCGGAATATGGACGATTGCAGGTCGTTTTGGTTTCTTCTTAACGTCTCACGAGACGTTAAGCTATTGTCAGATGGACGTTAAAATGCCTTGCAACAGCATTATATAAGGCTCCACCCATAAATATGCCTATAACTCGATCTCATTCGATTTCGGAAATCGTGGCATTTTTAATCTCAGGTCGCCATCATTTTTCTTCTTGACTTGACATTTCCCCTTTTTATACTATACAGCGACATGATTTTCACCGCCATAGACAAAGTGTATATGACCACAGGGCCCTGAATAGGATACATCACATTTGATCGAGTATTGATACTTTGATACAGAGTATTGAGAACTCAATAAGCAGTATGGTTGTTAATACTCTGTTAAATATACTTGTCAAATTTCAGAAAGATTGGGCTGAAATAAATTGATGTATTTAAAAAATAAAAATGATTAAATGGTGCATCTTTTTTGTCCTTAAGTATATTTGTCGAAATGTTCTCACTATATAGGAGTTGTTTAGTCGTAACTTTACGAAATAGACGAGATGTGTTTTCGACTATTGGGGGAGATAATAGGAACATTGATTTTGACAAAGCAAGAATATGCAGAAAATTGTGCAAAGCAAGAATATGCAGAAAAGTGTACCTCCTCTGAAAAAAAGTTTTCCTGAACCCAACAACATTAGGGGCATTTACTCTGTTTTCGAGACCATATTGCAATATTAACATCTCCCAAAACGTCAACAACAAAACAGGAATATGGTCCGATAAGTCAATTATAGCAAAAATGGGTTGGTACAATTAAAAAGTGATCACACTTCGATGCATAAAAGTTTTGCTCATTATTTTGTTAAATAATCAACATTTTGAATATTCATAAAGTCATAGAGGATTGCATTGAGATGTCGATTATTCTGTTATGTATATGCTGTTTTATCAATTGGTTTAGCTTTTTTGAGAATAAAACAACCCCACTCTATAAAATAAACATTGCATCAGCAATGTAACGATACATAGAAACGAAAAATAAATCCAATCTTATCCTTACACTTTCTATTTTGAAGTAGTAAAACATACTTGTCAAGTCTATCGCGTTACAGTATAGGCTAACATATTAACAAATGAAAACTGCGTGAAATCAAACGCAACCACTCATACATTTCTTCCTCCAATAATATCACAGAAGACCGCATCAATCACATATAAGATGACACTACAGACTATAAGGTCAATACAAAGAACAGACAAAGTCCATATAATATTCACATAACAGTAGCATGGGCAATTAATCACGGTATCGACATCAATCGTAATGTATCGCAATGGATAGCAGTAGACAAAGCGTCTGGGTGAGTAATTAATATTCGCTTTATAAAGAAAATAATTGGTTAAGACCCCGCACGGCAAGTTCTCCTCCCAAGCACTTGAAATTATAAATGAATATATCCTACTGATAAGGCTGCCCCGTCGTCATTATTGTCTAACCTATCATATGCAGTTGGTTACAAGATTATTTAGAATTGAAATAAAAACTGTATTGCTATGCTTTTATATTAACTTGTGTTTAGGAACGGGACATCGGGAATTTAAGGATTCATTGTACATGTTTGGATATTTCTAAGTAATTTGATTAGTAATGTTTGTCAATGAAAGGCCTAATGCTGCCCTACATGTATATACCGGATTTCAGGTAAAATATGTCGAAGGCTTTTCAAATATCTTAATGAGTAAAGGACACATTGGGGTGGATTGGTGGTTGGGAGGTGATGAAGTCAAGCTGCCTATTCTAATGTAGTATTTTTTCAATTAAAAAAAAGAAAATACTTAGATTTCAGTGTGGATGTAAATGTATGTTAACACTGTTATTTCAACGACTTCACAGGAATAATAAAAAGAAACTACAACGTCTATCTTGAAATCACGTATTTTGAAAAAAAAATCGTTTCAATTCGTATTACAAAGTAAATGTAGTTATCATGTCGTACGACATGATAACTACATTTACTTAGTAAACCGAATTGAAGCGATTTTTTTTTTCAAAATAAAAAAAGCGATACGTATCACAGTCATTTTATCAATTAGAATAATCATCCGGTCAATAACCGACATTTGCGAATCTCATATGAATGTTCGAATACTCACCACCCATTGTTTTTTTTTGTCACATTTTAATTCCATCATACATCCTCCCAATGCAAACACTGATCATATGCCACCGTGGTTTTGTCTTTTTTCACTGGTTTTCACACACTTGTAAACACACACGCATACAATAGATTCTACACGGGGATGACATCCGAGGAATCCGGCGTGATCGGAGAGAAATTAATTTTTATGAGAATAGGGGGCCCTTCAACCTGCCAAAGCGATAGAATACAAACCCGAATCGCAGCCCTTTGCAGCAAATATGTGCCATCAATGCTGTAGGATTCGTCCCAAACACACTTCAAGAGCCAAAAAGATTAATTGCTCTTGTATTCAAAACATAATGAATGCCACGTGGAATCACAGAAGGGGGAGACACTCTCGAAAGAGCTGGATAAATTCGTTGCTTTTTCCATTTCCATGACAACCATTCAACAGTGGTTCAACAATATTCTTAATCAAAATTATCAATAGCATAATAGTTTATTGACAATATCATTGCAATAAATGTACTATATAAAACCAAGGCATATTACGATAAGATGTAAGAGACGCAATATTCTCAAATTTAAACATGATAGACATTAGGGGTGTGACGGTTCGAACCGAGAACCGCGTACCGAGAAAAATTCACGGTTCGGTTCGAACCGAAAACCGAAGACCCAAATTTCGGTTCGGTTCGGTTTTTTTCTTAATTGTAGATATTTATACTATTTTGAAACTTAACATCACATACATACAGTTTTCTATTATTCACCTATTTAAAACACATACAGAGTAAAATATAATCATAATACCAGGATATTTTAAGGTCTTTGCACTGAACATTCGGTTTTATATTTTTTATCTTTATTCTGTGTCAATCTTCATAAGGCGCTGTTTTGACTTTTTCTGTGGAACATTCGTATGGTTTTGAAAAGAAATATACTTTAATAAGTGTAGATATTTCATAAGTGAAGTTAAATAAACACAAAGAAAACCCCTTGTGAATCTATCCTCGGCATTTGATGTCGTGGATCACGAGATATTTCTATCGCGAATGCAAAATTCTCAGGACATAGGTGGTGCTTCCAAAACTATCGTGCATGCGTTAAAAATCTCAAAGCTAGATTCCAGCTAGATTGCAATTCCCTGTATGTGAACCTCCCGGA
>LQRL01127131.1:1274-12430 GCA_001703475.1 Hydroides elegans
TGTTCTTATCATTATGTCTATTCATAATCAATGGTAAGTTGCTCAAAATGAGACCATTTATGAGAAACAAATAAACAATGAGGTAACAAACATCAGAAACATAGACACAAGACCGGTGTAACTGCAACTCCCTGCATTCTGTAAGGTCTCGTTTTTTTTCCCATAGCAGATCCAATAACATAATGGGGACTTGAAATGAGGGCTGGTGGCTGCAGGGGGAATCAGGGTGCCATGAAAAAAGAGGGTGCGAATAGGAGCCGAGAGGTATAGAAAGGAGAGAGAAAAGGTGGAGGGACCATGTGCGAATAATCGGGCTTTCTAGTAAATAGCCGCGTTAGGGGCTGGAGGGCGAGAGGGAAAGGGAGAGTTTTATATGGTGTCACTGGCAAGCTCCGATTGTGTCCCTCTTCTGTGCTAGTACATCAATAAAATATTCCAGTAATATAAACAGGAGTTGGATCCAGACACATACTATATACGGTGCTGTTTTCATGTGGGGTCTCTTTTTATGTCGTTAGTTATTTGCAAACAATGCATTGGATATTTAAGGAATTATGATGAAACCCGTTAAGGATATGGTATATAATATGGATAATAAGAGTCATGTGCTAATTGTTGGATAATGAAGGATAAATACAAACAACATAATTTACCCATAATTGGAGACTTTTTTGTCGCTTAATTATATAATAGCTCCGATGAGCATTTGTAAACGACACATTTACCTAGTCTGCTATTGATATATTTGTGTATGCGTATTGTTATTTCAAAGGGAAATTGTTGTTGTTTCAGCAAGAATTTAACGTTTAAGATATTTTTCAATCCACATATTTGTACTTGGCAGAAAATATTTATTATTCTTGGATATAATATGAAAGCGTTTTGAAACTATAACTTTTAACATATTTGTAAACAATATAGGATACTTGAGCTGTTTAAGTAAATTTACTTGTCTATTAAAAAAAACGCAATTTACTTAATGATGAATTTGGATACTTTTTGGATCATGTTAGATAAATGTTCTGTTTTGTGAGGTATGTTTGATGTTGCGGCCTCCCACTGTTAAACACCACTAATGAAATATATTTTAGATCCTTGCTCAGATTTTTAATTGTAAGAAATTAAGAAATGCCCTATGGTTTTACGGAATGACTCAAATATTTAATTGAAGTGCTATTTCAACGTCTTTTGTAACCCTTGCACTGTAAGCCTTTTTTTGTTGTTTTAGTTTATCAAGTGGATAACAGAAAATCCTCAGAATGTTGCGTATTTAGAACGTTGTGACGTTGACACGCTCGAAAAAAAAAGTATCCAGAGAAAGACATGTATTTAAAACGTTATGCAATTTATTGCTAAGAGGGACTTCCATGTACTCGCTAGCCATCGCCATCTCATGTTTTAATAATTTAGAACATTTTGTCCATTATGAAAAGATGACATTGGCCGTGCATACATCACACCGAAACACCATGTTTGGGTTTGAGTGCAAGAATGATTTAGGGGTCGCATGGTTGGCTGCGTCAGTGAAGTTAATCCATCATTGTGCTGTACCAATAAATGTATATAGAATCTGTGAAAACTCTTAAACATGTACATTTCGAGCAGAATCATACCCTCCTTTATCACGACGATTTGTGCATGAATCGTTCGGCAATCGTTCGGCAATACGTTCGGCAAACTACATAGAAGTCTATGAATTTGTGGCTTCAGAATGGTCGACGAAATGTCTATAATAAGGTTCCTCTTATCATATGAAAAACTTTATAAATATAACTTTGGGCCGTTATGCATCCGAAGCGAATCCATGGTTCAGCCAGGTGTATGGTCTCCCAGGCTTCCTTCTCTTGTTTGTCACCGTCGAGTACGGTCTATTTGCTCTCGAGTCGTTGCTCTACTATTGAGTTGACTCAATTGCATATAAACGGCAGTGGCGGCTTTGATCACATATATTGAACTGGCCAATTATTTGACTACCACCTTATGATATAATTATGGAGGTGTTGGTGCATAATTTTATGCTGCTGTATTATATTTACTGTTGGTGCTAGTAATGTTTGAGTGAAGAACGCTAACACGAGAGTATGACGTTTGATGAAACTATTATTATGGTTTATTCGATGACGCTATCATCGTGTTTATGTATTTACGTTGTACTCCGCAATATGTCGAATTAGGAAACAGATTGTGCTTAAGAAAGAAATTGTCATAATCAGGTGCAGCAAACATATATGTATAATTCCATGTTTATCCGACAAAATACTGTAGATTCTACTATAATGTCTTTGAAGCATTAACATAACGGTACATAATAATCCGACAATGACTACCAGTTGATTCAACTTTGTTATTGCTACATCAATAACCCGGAGGCATGCGCGCATAGACCGGAAATAAACACGGTCAAAGGCGGAAGTCATCACGGCCAGTGGAATGAAAGAGGTCAATAGAGTGCACGTGGCTCTCAATGTGTGGTTCTGTTATGGGGCTAATATGGCCAAAGCTACCATTTCCGGTCAAAATAGTCCCTAAAGGGATTGCTTCATGTTCGTACATGACGGTTTGTTGGACGTGGACTTTCGTTACGGACGTCGTGTACAATATCAAGCAATGAGATGCAAACGCCCCAACGGTATTCAAACAAAACAAAAATGACTTTGCGTCTCCCTACATTATATCTTGTGTACACTCTCATTATGTACCTCGATTTCAATATACAACATGTAGAGTAAAATCCAGTCTTGTCCACCGTCATTACATGACTTCTACAAACTCATTTTGTGCTACATTATGCTATATAACAGTCACTATATAATGCTATATAAAAGTCCCTTTACCCAATACCACATGCCAAGCAATATGAGCCACCCGCCACCACCACTCACCTGTAGTATTGGTGTTTTGCTCCCTCTGTGACCAATGGATGCGATAAGTGTTATTGAATACTCCGGCGGTGGAGGGCTGCAAAAACCGAAGAAGCTGATATATGGTCTACCCTTAATGTGCCGATGGCTAATAATGGCTGAGATGATAATGCTGCTATAGGGCGACATTTCCGTTGCTTATTGGGAGGAGAACGTCACGAACTGATCATCAAATATGTAACGAGTTGTTCCTTACTGATGTTTCGCTTTACATCTGGAAGCATTTGCAAATTGTTTTCGAGCTACGGAAAGTGTTTGACTCCTGCATTGTTTTCTTGGAACGAATTTGAATTAAACAATTTAGATAAATTCAGAATCATGCAAAATATATATTTTCGAAAAACGTTTTCATAATATATTTAATATATAAATATACTCGTTTCTATTGATGTGCTGTGTGGGGTCCTTCTGGGGGAGAAGGGGTGGGGGGAATTCGAGGTCGCTCGTGTCAACCTGAAGGATGACCTAGTTACATATAAAGCATATCACGTCACCATATTATATACTTCATATTCATGATATGGCCACATAATATGTTTGGACTCTTGCTCTTATAAGGGTGCGACATGGTTTGATTAAGAAAGTAAAATCTGAATGCCCGAAACCCAAACTTATTGACAATACTATTCACCAATTTATTATTCACAAATCATACAGTGTCAGTGTAATAAGACCATCTATTTTCATGTTTGCAAAATATAGAACGCATTTTTGTAAATAATATTGTAATGTTCTCCTGGATCGTTACATCATCAAATAAATGACAATTCCTTTTTCCACTTCACATAGG
This sequence comes from Hydroides elegans, assembly GCA_001703475.1. Classification (NCBI taxonomy): domain Eukaryota; kingdom Metazoa; phylum Annelida; class Polychaeta; order Sabellida; family Serpulidae; genus Hydroides; species Hydroides elegans. The sequence goes on from LQRL01127131.1 coordinate 4,986, forward strand.
AATCAATAAAAAATACTAACAGCAGACAAGTTTCATTTTGTTTCCTTTCTTGTCGTTTTACATCTAATAGTGAGACTGCACAATAGCGCGCCATTTATCGAAACTCATTTTTGCTCCATCTAAATGCATTGTAGCACAATGACTAATCAAATAACCGCGGCGGGTCAAATTTATCCCCAGACTAGTTTGCATCTGGCATTTATGGGCCATCGCAAGTAATATCTTGTGGAAACAAAATGTCACAGACCCATGTAACATTCATAACTCTTCATTTGTGCCATTCATATGACAAAGTTATACTTTGTGATAAAATATCATTTTTGGGTGCAAATTTGAGGTTTTTTTTTATTATCATGCCATTACCCAATTAGGTAAAGTTTGTTTATTTATATCAAGACAAAATATGGAATCGAAAGGGATATGAAATGGAATAAGTTAATATCAGGAATCATATTTTGGAAAATGATATTAAAAGAATATATTTTGAGCATAAAATTAGATAAAGACGGAAAATACGGTTGCATGTTTACATGTAAACGAGAGGGACATGACATTTTCGCCGTTTAATGATGTTTCTTTGATTTTGAGTTGCATATGGCAAGAATAGAAAATATGAAGCACATCGTGGAAATACGTACGTTATAATCCAAAAATACTATAAACAGTTAACATGAATAATCGATGTAGTCATGATTGACGTCGTTTCTCCGTGTATTCTTTCTTAATCATACCTTTCAGAGTTTTTTTAGATATGTTCCTAGATTTCCTAAATTTACCATCATATTTATAATCAAATCCTTCAAATTTTTCTAAATGTTCACCTCTTTTCCATTTATCATTACAGTTAAGTACGCTATCGAGTCAGATTGTTGTGGATAAACACACCGAGCCACTCATTGCCAATCGACGTCAGGAACTCCAGAAAGAGGCTGCGGAACTGACGTCATACTTACGTCAGAATAAGGACGTCACACAGACGCTTATGAATGTATGCCAAAGGTGAGTGAGTTGTCTATTGTTTTTTTTCAGAATATGTTTCAATACACTTTAAAAAGAATATATAATGAATTAGTTCAACAATTCAATTACTGAAGTACGTCTGTTTAACATGGAGCATCTAATTATGTCTTTTAAAGCATAACTGTTGCTATAATTATTAAAGACGTATTAATGCATTAGATAGAATCCAGGTTGAAATGAAAATTATTAAGAAGTGAACATTGATTGTTTGCATGTTTAAGAAAATTATACAAAAAAACCCATACAATGCATAATACATAGAGATCACGCTGCGATTTATCCTTTTAATATATAAATATTTTGCGTTGAGGTGTGATGGTTTAGGGCGCATTGTGTTTTTGTGGATATTCGTTTGAATTCGCGAAAACAAATTAAATACGAAAGGAGTAAACACATTCCAAATTGTCCGGAGGGATTTTTCTAAAATATGATTATGGACTGTTGACTGGCAAGACTTTCATGTAAAGGGCAGTTCAACAGACTGGTTATGTAAAGCACATTTCATACATCTTTATTTTAGAGTTTTTAACAACCACTTAATCATAACAGATATTACTGTAGTTTTAAACGATTATTTTGTAAATGATTCTAATATGGTCACATGTCAGTTGCAAACACTGGTCGAAAAATGTATTTTTGAGTAGAACCATGTGTGTGAGCGGAACCATTCATTGATATCACTTAGCACTGCGACACTTTGATCTTACACTCCGTAAAGCTGTTATTTTTATTATATTAATAGAAAACAACTACAACTATTTTTGCAGCACTTAAGTGAACCGGTAACGAGATCAAACAGCGCTAATACTGTGATATCTTTAGACCTGAGTGAGCTCCATTGAATATGCGGGGGTGACTTGTTAGGGATGCTGACCCTTCGGCGAGACGAAATGAGACGTTGCTTAATCGTTTAGAAGTGAGCGTCATTCGTTTCGGGTTTGTTTCGTATTTATTTGTGTCCAGACTGCTCCTGGTGCTGAGGTAGCGTTGCTCTCAGATGGTCCCTGCAAAAGAAATAATAAAAAATAACGAGTTTTAATTAATCAGATTTAAAACTTAAGTATATGCTTAAAATCATGCCATGGAAAAACACAAATAAATGAAAAGGGAGCAAGCCCGTGACTAATATGTAAAATACAGTTGTGTTATATATTTTCATAAATCAAGTTGAATTTGAAATGACATACCGCGCGTTTTTCCTTATTATTTCTTATTCCATCAATCCTCACAAACGGACTTACAGCATATTTCTCAACGTTTCCTAAAATCAAGCAATTGCAATAATCTCTAAAAACATAGGTCGTGGGTGATGATTTTCCAACGTTCCCATGTGTCGCCTCGCGTCTTGTGTGTCTGTATCAGTGTTGCCAACCCTCGCGATAAAAAAAAACGCAAACAATTCGCTGAAAACAAGCAAGAAAAAATCAAATTTGATCTTTAAAAATATCACTTTTTCATCGTAAAAATCACAATTAAGTACAACAATTTATAAAGAAAATATGGCAAAAAAAATAAAATTCCAAAACAAAAAAAGCAACCCGCGAAAGCCAAAATATTAAAGCGAAATAGGTTGAAAACAAGCGATATTTCGCTCGTTTCCCGCGACATTTGCAACACTGGACTGTATCGGGATGAGGGACTTGTTAGTGATGCGAACTAAAGAGGCCCAAATAAGGACGTGTGATTTCCCACAGGAAATAAAGCGGGCGTTTGTAGCGGCGGTCAGCGCTCTCCTTTTTACATCCGGGAAGAATTTCAGGAATGGTGTAACATTCATTTACGAAGTGGTTGCCCCTTTTACACGATCGGCGTAAGTTTTGCTGTTGACCGAACGCGGTGTAAACCCCGCTTAAAACGGACTATTTTTGTCACCCACTTTCTATAATTTCAGGTGACAAATCGGTTTTTGAGCATCGTTGCTAGCAACGATAGAACAAAAAGGGATATTTGTTTAGACTAAGCCAGTAATGATTCCCACATTTTTATGGTTTTCCTACTTTTGTACGGCGTCTTTCCTGTAGAGGGTCCTCCCGTCGGTCTTTCCTGTTGTACATTATGAACTGGTTAACTCCTGTTGCCAATGTTCCTGCAGCACCGTATACTAAATGAGGGGAAGGCTCTATCAGGCGGGTGTAATGGGGCAGATGAGAATAGATGAGTTGCGTCCTTTTGGCCTCATCCGCTGTGTCCGCTGTCAAGTGTCAATATGGATGACCAGTACATGAGGGCACCCAATGAGTCAATCTGTGAAATTGAATGTTAATGTATATAAATGTGTATGTATCTTATGAGGTTTTATTATGGTGACCCTTGGACGGAACTGGTGGAGCCTGTTCCAAAAGGAAAGCTAGAAAATTGGAGTTGTCGATGATCTATCTCGGTATGGGGGATGACTAACTTGTTAAATATAGTTAAATTAGTTAAATACAATGTATGTTCATACTAAATTTACACTATTATAATCATAAACTTTACGAGTAGAATGTCTATGGAACTTTGAATGTTGAGCAAAGGTTGAGTGTTGGTTTGACTATTCTTTCAAAATTAGACAGAGCATAGTTATCTTTTCTTCGGGTTCTCTTGAAGTGACTTTCTCGGCTTTCAACCAGGTCTATTTAGGTATTCATGAATCTGGGAAATTTGATTATTTACCCTAAATATGTTGGAAGCTATACATCAGTCTATTGATGGACCCTACTCAAATATGTGTTCTTATATGGTCATTTGTCGCCATCCACACTATCATGATATGTGTCATATAAACAATTTTTATATTACTCAATTTTTCACAGTTTGGCTTTGTTCATGTAAACAAAGTTCTAAGCAACTCGGTATAGAACCACCCAAACGGAAATAAGATTTATTATCTAAAATTCTATCAGTTGAAATAATAAATAATTTACAATCTTATGCGTCCAGTAGTTTAAAGCGTGTTATGCAAAAAAAGGTGTGTTATGCTCGCAACGTCTTCCAGTTACCTTTGTTTTTAAAAACCAAACCAAAGAAAAGAAAAGAACAATAAAGAAAAAAGTTATAAAAAAATAATTATAGCCTGTCCTGGATATATGACCATGTTCATCACTTTTCTTCCTGTCACGAGAGGTTCGTTGTTTCGTCTTTATTTATTTTTTGTTGCAATATTTTTTGTTCCAGCACAAAGTTATTACATTAGAGGGTATCCATAAAATATGCATGGGAAGAAGCAAAAGACAGAGGTTTTACTTTAACATGCTTTTATGGGCTTATTCCAGAGAACACATGGTCGCCAAAGAAAACGAAAAACAGCGGCCATTAATGCAAAATAAACAGCATTTGTAAAACCAAACATGATGTAACCAGTTAAAACATAGTGTAATGGAATGCTTCGATACAAGACTTTTTGGATTGCTTTTTGAAGCTATGACACACAGTTATATGTAACATCAATAATATTTATATTAAGTTCGAAATATGAATAAGTAACAAGGGCGGTCTACGACAAAAAAAGCTGGCTACATACAATATCAATCTATCAATATGAAATTAATTATACCATCAAATTATACATGAAACTCCCAGATAGCAACTCACCCCAATTGTGTACTGTCGTTCAAATACCGAGGCTATAGAGAAGAGTTTATTAGACTGAGCGGTGAGTGTCGCCGCCGAAACTCTTCGACCCGATTCCCGCGGGAGTGCGCATGTGCGATATGTGAACTATGGTGTCTGAGCCAACGGGCAATTACGACACGAATTAGGCACGTTCCCTCTCAATCATTTAACCCACCTGCCCTGGGCCGCTTGGTAAAACAAGATTGATGATTAGACTTCTTTTATGCAGTGTATATGAACTGCATGAATACAGTTTGTTTTACCAGTTGTTGGATATTAAATTGAAGAAGTCAGAGTTTTAAAAAAAAATTAAATCGAAACGGGTGTCATAAAAATTTTCACAGAATTGGTCGTAGAGTGTAATTACAATCAATCGAATAAATTTAAATATCAACCGCTTATACTAAGCTTTATTTATTGAACGTGTTTGGTGTTCGCATTATCTGGTAACGTTCGTCTTGAAATTGGGTCCATCGCCCGCTTATACTAAGCTTTATTTATTGAACGTGTTTGGTGTTCGCATTATCTGGTAACGTTCGTCTTGAAATTGGGTCCATCGCTATTTTTTAACTACTTCAATGATATTCTATGCAATAAAATATCATTCATTATTTAGATGATGGGTAATCTATATATAAAACACATTAAAATTGTCATACAATATTGCATGAAAAAAATATATCCATTATGAAGTCACGAACTCGATCCATTAAGGGAATTCAAAGAATATCAAGGCGTGATCATGTTCCGAAACATGCAATGTTCACAGAGTTTCGGGTAAAAGAAAGGTGTTAGAATTACACAGGAAACATAATAGATATAAATAAAAAATGGCACATTACGAAGCACAGTTATATTTAATAGTTTTTTAACATTATTTCGTGGAAGAACTGGTGACGATGCCAATCTTTGGTATATCTATTCAGTATAAACTGGTATACAGCATACGTTTCATTTCAATATCACGGTCTTTGCATCAAGTTACAGTCAAGCAATCAAAGTACAAACGACCAGTAAGGAATCTTATTCGTATACAAAATATTCGTGTTTTAGGTATATAAAAAATATGTTGAGTACGTGTAAGCATCCGTTAAGTATCATGATTATCTTCAATTAGTTGAAATAAGAAGATATCAATTTCATTTACTGTATTGTTTTTAAATTTGACTCGTCTTTTTTACTCAAATTATGAAAATTATTTTTTGGCAAAAAAAAAATAGGAAATTTCTCCTACTTAAATGATAAATTCCCTTTCCACTACTCTCCAGCCAAAAGATGAAGTTAATATCCCAGACAATACTCCGTCAGACTGCCATGTTTATTTAGCTTGTAAATAATGTTTTTGCTTAATGCGACTTGGCTGCAAAAACAGCGGATTGTTCCAAATGGGATGCAATCTTTAATTGAATATTACAGCGCCAATTGATTATTATGTAGTTTCTCGGGACGGCAAAGTTGTTCCTATTCATTTTGTGTCTTGGGTATTAAGCAACTGTGATATCTTAAAGCATGGTAAATATATTTGGTATTCATGCAGTACATCATCTATATATGTATGGGTTTGATATAACTAGAGGCATAATTTCGTGCGTTCAAATCATATTTATCGAATCGGGATATTTTATCTAAATCCTCGTTTTCTTATATAGACATGAATCGCTGTTTAAGAGCGAAATCTTATGTTTGAAAATGACTTTTTACTATTTCAAAGTTTCAATCCGAGGCGATTCTTGGAATCAATTGTAGTTGCAAACAATGAAATTGCAGCCAGATAAAGAATTATCGAACTAGGAAAGTTACTCTAAGCTCATTGCTGAGTAGTTATCGATACTAGACAGACATGAATTGTCCATTAATATAACTTTCATACGCAATAGTTTATTTAAACAAGTATTGGTTTAGTTTTGTTTCTTTTTGTTTTTGTCTTGACCAGGCCTCTCTATCTGTCAAATCAGTAATGTCTTATCCATCTTTATTAATAAAGTAATATGAAGAGAAAGTATACTCATGCGATGCATATGGTTATTGGAACAAAACGCTCGAATTTCAACGTCCCAACATCGGTATTGCAACGTCCTGATACAATGGGAATACGTCACGAGATTATATATTGAAGGGAATTATAACACTCTGTCAGCCATATCAACGGAATGTTCGGTTATCAAGACCCTTTTAATGCAACACACAGCTACCGATCTATACATGATTCTCATGGAATTGAACATGCTTGTTGGAAAGTGCTTTAGCTAATTAATTTAGTGCTGAAACCCATGCGTCACTATTTCCTACGACATTGTGAAGCAACCAATTGACGTTCGCGCTTTTATCCGATCGACCCATAATGCATTTCACTAATCGGTACCCGGATGACGTCCGTATTTAAAGGTTTCCAAAGAGGACACGCTGCTTTGTAAGGGAAATCTCCTTTCAAATTTAACTTTCAAAAAGCTGTTTACACTTGAGTATAAGACGTAAACTATGCCGACGTTTTCATGAGGACGCTTTATTCCAGCGGTCGCCGAAGCATAGTTGAAAAACCTATCAGGATAAAATAATGTTCATTTTCAGCATGTTAACGCCAATTCTCAAAATGAGCCAGTAATGATCCCAAAAAACATTTGTAGATAAATAAGATATGGAAGATTCCAACCCCTCCAGGACAAGAGACGACCGTCTAACGCACATTGCCTGCAGGTGTTCTTGCTCTTAAGACGAAGAAAGGTGTTGTGGGGTCTTAAAATGAGTTTGCGTCATTGCGACCGTAACGTGATTAAGTGGAATGCAACTGGGGTCTGCGACAAAGGTGGGGGGAAGGGGTGGGTTGGTGTGGGGGG
>LQRL01127134.1:0-10300 GCA_001703475.1 Hydroides elegans
ACAGACAGACGGACGGACGGACAGACGGACGGACGGACAGACAGACGGACGGACGGACAAGCTCAACCCTATATCCCCTCGTTTTCACGGGGGATAATAATCATTGTAAATATACATATAGAAAGAAACCATATTATAAAACGAGAATATTACATAGACTACACATTGATTGACTATGTATACACATATTTTTTCCAATATTGAAACATATTCTCTAATTTCGCTTCTGGAGAATTGAGGTTTGTATATCAGCAGAAAAAGCTGATGAAATTAGTATTAAAATTGATCTGGGTAGCTGGTATGAAAAGAAGCTGAATTTAATATCGTTTTATTTAACTGGACAATTAGAGTTTCTTTTTTATAAACATAGGCATCAGAGATGTAAAGCCTCCAGCCTATACGAAACATTCTTTATCACGAATATTTGTCGATTAAAAGAAGCAAGTAAAAATGATCTTTCTCACAACCTTCTTTTACATCGTCTTTCTCACAACGTCTTTTTCACAACGTCTTTCTCGCGGTGTCTTTCTCTCAACGTCTTTCTCACAACCTCTTTCTCAAAACGTCTTTGTCACACCGTTCTCATAACGTCTTTCACACGTCTTTTATACGTCTTTCTCACACCGTTTGCTCTTAGTTACATATTTGTTCACGCAACGCAGTCCTCACAGCGTCACGATATACGCGTTATCTTTCTGTGCTGTACAAATATCCCAAAATATATGTCTAAGTTCAGACCCCCTAATTTCGACAATATTTGGTTGATCAAACTGAAATCTCGGAGTTGCAAATCTGAAATGTATATTCTGTCACTGTGTGAAGTTTCAGAACCATCTAACAGAGTTTTCATACCATAGTGCCGAGGACAAAGTGTTGTATAAATATCCCAAAATATATCAAATTCGTTTATGTTCAGACCCCCTTATTTTTGACAATCTTAATGACATGTTTCAAAACAACAGTGTTTAAACCATTTTTTTTTTCTAAATTATTGGGTTTTATTGCTAATCAATGTTTAAAGTTTTGCTATTCCTAGTTTGACCGAAAAAAAAGTATCATACTGAAAAGAGAAAAAAAAAACTAATGAAGGGACAGTAAATTATGTATCTAAGAAGCACATGTTTATGTATTCCAGCATGCATGCGATAAGACAAAGCGATCTGGATGTCTAACCGCTTGTGCAGCCTCTCTCGCTGAGCTATTCATAGTAAAAGTTTTGAGCCGTATTCCCTCCATGCACTGACCTTTAAACTATATATAAATACAATTACGTTTCATAGCAAAGTGAGTCACATGAATCTCACAAGAAACCTAACTTGTAACAATCATTTATGGGAAATTCCTGATATGAGCCAATCTATGAAGAAATCGAATGACCAGAGTTTCTGTCTGTTTTAATAAAATGAGTGTTAATCAGATAAACATCTGTATTAAAAGCATACTCTTTGTTTTGTTATCATAATTATCTAAATAGTGACGTCAAACCAATGTTAACGTTCCTATAATAGGACTGTCGAAATGCTTTTTGTTCTATCCCAGAGAAACGCAAGGTTGACATTGTGGCTTCAAACCTCTCAAGGTAACCTTTTTATTTTTATACATATTATATAGACAATGTGGCTAAAATCATAGTGTGTTGTTTCCCGATTCGTTATCATGAATCTGGTCGTCTTTATCTTAGACAGCTCGTACAGATGACACATTACACAAGGCAACCTAAACCTGCCACAAAAAGAAACCGATATTATGTTCAGATTTCATTTTTGTTATGTATAAAGCAATATTCTGGCAAAAAACGTGTGCACATATTTATTCAAATCATTTCGTAATATGGATGTACAGTTTATTAATTAATTTTCTTAAAAATAATGTCACAATATGTGGGAATAGAGATCGGGGGTATGCAAAATTCCGCGAAGAATCGATTGACCATTAAGCTGTGTGTCTCCGATCCGTTCAATTCAATTGTTATCATCTAATTCATGTAGATATGGAGATTTTCAATACAGTTCAGCATTAAAATAAACATCAGCTGAGGTCTGATCGCCTTATTTTTGCTTGTTTTTAACTCCCCGATTAGCCTGTTTTTTTTTCGATAGTAACGCTTCCTTGGATGGCAGTGTGGCCTAGGCATAAGCTTATGTCGGGTATTATTTAGGCTAACCCGAGACTGAACTATCCAAGACTATTTTTTTTAATCTAGGACTGCGTCAATAATCTAAGAATAATTCTAGATTATTTTTCAGTTTCAGACATTTTGACCAACCTGTGTCATGTGGTCTTGTTTCGAACAGGTTTAGGGGGGAAACTCCATGATTTGCCATAGATAAATGAGTTTTATTAGGACATGTTTATTCAATACCGAGAGTAATTAAAATGCAAAAATTCTATAAAGCAAAGCCCATTAGTTTTTGGAAACAGCGCGTAACCCGTCATCGATTCTGTACATTTTTTTACATATCCCTGGTCACTACTGTGCGTTTGAAAACATATACCACCGTGTTTTAGCGATTGTTAAAAAATGGAATGGCTAAGTCCACCATGTAAAGTGAATGGTGGACTTTTCAGCCTCCTCGAAATCTACTCCGATTACCAATATGGGGCATATTTGAGAAAGAAAGAAGCACCAGGACAATATACACAAAGTTCAATTATCGTTATAACGAATGGACATTCCATTTTTTAGCAATAGCTAAAAACGTTGGTATCGTTATCAAAGGCACGGTTATTTCACACCCTGTGCGATTGTTGTAAACAATAGCAATAATGAAATTTTACATTTGTGCAGGGGAAATGGTCCAACTAAGTGTAGACTATACAAAAGATTATTTATGAACAACGTTAGATACTTTTCAAAAATACGCTGTGAAAAAAATATCGGTTTCTTTTCCAGGCTGGTATATTTTATATCTCATACGAAAATATTTTGATTTTTATTATATAAAATTATGAATTTTGATCCTACTTTTAAAACTAATAATAATATCTAAAAGGTCTGACTATTTAGGTCATTTTGTTTATGAAGAGACCCAAATTTTTAAAGCGTGTTTATTTGAGCATAAAATCACTTGCTACATTGAATAATGCAATAAGTAATCACATTTAGAAAAAAAATCAAAAAGGTGTTCCTATTTTTGTAGCTAGCTGAGCTCATTGCGCTCATCTAGCTGGCTAGAATCATAAGAGGAACACCTTTTATGAAAAATGAAAATGGTTATACTGGTAAATATGACCCATTTCTAGTTGTAATTCAATTTATTTAGCCTAGATTATCTAAGAATAAAATTAAACCCTAAATTTACGAAATAATATAAAAACCAACAAAAATCTTAAAAGGTGTTCCTTATATTCTTGTAGCTAAAAAGCCAATTTTGAAAGTTTGCAGCTAGATGAAATTTGAAAAGGAACACCTTTTTTGAGGAACACCTCGTGGGGTGCTCTTCACGTTTGATCATTTGGCATTTTGTATATGAAACATCCTAATATAATATATTTTCCATTACTAAATTACAATTTGATATCAAAATATAATTCAATTGCAGAATGATTCTAAAACCGCTCTATTTGATCTTTATCGTGGCATACATTGTGCATAGCACAAGTGCACAGCACGGCCCCAAAGCGTGCTTGTTGGGCTGCGTTGTACCGTGTGCTAGAGGACAAACACCCCCCGCTTCATGTTCCAATTGCTGTGATCACATGAAGCTCGATATGGCAGGGTAAATATATTCCTCGTTAAAACACACCGTAAAAAATGCATAAGATATTTATATAAATATAAATGAAATTAGTAAATGAAATCACATAAATCAACAAATCGTCGGAATTAGATCACATCGTATTTTATTTCAGCCAAGGCTGCTCGATAAACGATTTCTGCCCGCAAAATGGATGATACAAATGAGCTGGTGGAATACAAGAAAGACGAAGCCGATCCGCTGTTAAATATGATGACTTGATTTATATTGTTTTATTTTATTATATAACCATATATTGAGAAAAAATAAACTGCATGCCTGAATCAAATGTTGTTATTTATGGAAAAGACAACTCTATTTTCTTGTCATAGTGTTGACCTTCTTAATTTTATCTATCAATTATGGGATGGTTATTATTATTTTTTTAACAATATGGCTAAATATCCGTTTGTGTAATCAAATTGATAATATTTTCCCTTTCTATTTCGTTGATAATTTTAGAATGATGAACGAAAAGATGATAGAGTCTAATCAAAAGCAAAGCAGAACTAAACTATGTCATTTAATTAAACAACGTACATGCATGCATATGTTTTAAAACATTATATATATATATATGTTGGAAACAGAAATCCAACTCAAAAACGTTTTTGCTTTACCTTTATTTCGACATATTCATTTTGTTCTGTATTCTGGGTTACAAAAAGTGAACCTGTATTCAGGTTTGGCTAAGTAACTGGTCATGATACGAAGATTTGTTTATCCCTTGTAACTATTGATGAACTGTTCATACTAATAGTCTAGAAATTCACTGAAATATACAAAAAAAATCTTTAGACTAGTTTCTTTCCATATTTTGTTTAAACTAGACCCCTAAGAATCCCCATAAAACTCAGTCCATGTCTTCGTCGTCAAATCGTCGTTGTATATATACAAATATTGAGTTTTAAAATATATTATACTTGTTTTGATTATTTGAAAGAATTAATTTTTAAGATATATAGATAAATAAATATAGTTTTTAAATCTAATTTTAAGCCATTTGAAATTTGACTTCTGGAACAGCATGCTTTTACATGGTGTATAACATGCACGCGGTGCGGCCGGAGACACCACCTATATATGGTCCCGTGCGCATTCCATGTTAAATCTTGACACCATATATTTTTTGAAAGTTCAATATATATACTTTAAAAATGATTTGCATTTTGGGTTCGCAAATCTACCAGTAGAAAATAACGATGGCATAACAGGGGTGTCTTTTTGACATTAATTTCCTTTGTCAATGTAATAAAGGCTTCTTTACGGTTAAATCCTGTTAGTTATTATGTAATAGTTATACTATAACGCATCCAAAAGCTAAATTTATATTAGAATATGTATTTTATAAATCATACGATGGCCGAGGGGAATAAAATCATAGTATCATAAAAATAAAATACGGAGTATATATAGTGCCAAAATGGTGGGTAATAATTATTCACAGTGGTTCAATTGACTCTATTTTCTTGCAAAATGTGATCAATTATTTTTATGTATTAAATATTGATATATTACCACGAACAATCATTATAGCTACGAAACTTTGATTTTCGAACATTGGTCAACTTATATTTAGGTAATTTGTTTACAGAAATCAACTAGCTATGGCAAATTGTTTATATATTATCGCATATAAAATCATTTCATCTTCAAATATATATCCCAACTAAAATACGATGGCCCAAAGGTGTACAATTCATTTAAATAAAATAATGTTCCTAGAAATAGAAATAAACAACCAAGGAATAGAATGGACACAAAATAGAAATTTGAGTTTATCGTCCCTAGTTCTTTAGCGCAAAATATGATAAATAATATAATTTTAAAACGAGTTTTGTGAACTAGATTGAATGTGAATGTTATCTTCCCAATGAGTACTGAAATGATTTTGTTAAAGGAAAAAAATCATATAAAATAACCGTACTTTGCGTTCAGTAACTACCATCTATTCATAATCCGCACCTATGGGTTGTGTATGTAAAATATACCATAACAGTAGATCTTACTTTAAATATAATTTTACTCATATCGTATAACACCAACATGGGGCTTATGTCTGTCTAAATATGTAGAATATTTACATATTATACATTGTATTTGCTTTTGAGACATTTAGAATTGTTTATAAGTGTTAAGCCTTGTTTGTTATCACGTGGCACATGTTAGTTGTTACCGAATGTTATAGTATCTATATAATAAAGCACTTGTTATTAGAGTTTTGAGGACAAGGCGCAACACACTTTATTTATGAAGGACACCCCACGACACATTTTTCAAAAAGCTGTTAAATTACCTTAAAATGACTTTACAAGTATAAATGACAACAAAATGACGGTTTTTGAACATAAGAATTTTGCAAAAAGGTGTTCCTTTGTTGCAAGCCAGCTGGGCTGTTCCTCCATTTCTAGCCAGCTTGGAACAGAAAAGGAACACCTTTTGCGAAAATGGAAGTGATGAATATGACTAAATTACCTATCATATATTGTAAATAACAGTTAATCATACCATTGCAAGCAGGTTTAATCAATTTTGAAATAATTATTCTCAATATCTATTACGAAAATGAGGAAATTATCAAAAAAGGTGTTCCTCAATCTGCTTAAATCTCCAAGCTAGAATGAATTTCCTCAAAATTTCCAAGCCAGCTGGAATCTGGTGGGGAACACCTTTTTGGGGGAACAGCTCGTGAGGTGCTCTTCATTTATGTTGATTTAGGGAGGGTATGAAAACACTCTATCATTACATTTCCAATAAACCACAAATGTATTTTTCAAGAAGTGAGTATGTGTTTATGAGGAATTAGATTGTAAATTACATATGTAGTTGCATTCAACCAGAGAAAATAGCCCTGTTGTTCTGAACATTTTAACCCACGATTCGCCTCCGATGGCAATTTAATTTGACACAAATGAGTTGTTAATGTTTTGAAAGGTTGTGTTTGTACAATTCCCGATCCGAAATTCATCATTTCATTTATTTATTTAGCGTTTGATACCAATCCAGAGGTCTTTGCATATCTGATCATGTTCATAGAATGCATTTTAATATTTATTACATGAAAGCATGACTCTCATTGCATCTTTACGAAGTGTTTATGAATAATTTTTGCATAAAAATTCCCTACCACATCTTAGTTTTCTTAATTTTAGCCTTTATATTTTCACGTGTTCCTCAACGCATTCATTTAGGCATATCCTTCAAATTAGTTTGATATTATCATATTATTATTATTATTATTATATTGAGTTCTTGTATTGCGCTTATTTAGCATAGCACTAAGCGCAACAGTTTATAGAATACTAAAATATCCTTGATAAAATGATTATTCATAATACACCAATACTTAGTTGCAGTTTTTATCACAGTTTAAACACTTTTATATCCAATTCGAAACAAATGAGTCTTGAGTTGCATTCTAAATGACATGAGCGATTTCGCGGTCAATATGTGCACAGGAAGTTTATTCTATTCTCTGGGACCTGCAATGAAAAACGCTCCTTCGCCGTATTTCATGTTGGATTTTGGCTGTTCTAACAGTTGTGTGTCGGACGAACGGAGATTACGACGAGAGTCCTTGATTTTCAGCAAATTTGATACATAATTAAGCGCCGAATCGTGTAAAACCTTGTACACAAGAGTGTTAAATCTGAAACTGACCCTCTGTTCAACAGGTAGCCAATGTAGGGTTTTACACGCTTCACTGATACTGTCGTCCCTTGCGCATTTGGTGATCACCCTTGCTGCAGCACTCTGCACGGCTTGTAAGCGTTGAAGGAGATATTTTGGTAGTCCGATGTAGAGCGCGTAGCAATAGTCAAGCCTGCTAATGACTAGGGCTTGGGCTAAAACCTTCGCAACGTAAGCGGATATATATGCTGGAGGTCCTTTATCCATTTGAGATAGTAGTAGCATTTCTTCTTGACATCATTGACTTGCTGTTCTAAGGACAAATGTGAGTATATGATGACTCAAAGATTCCGCGCTGTAGGAGTATGTATTACCACATCGTTGCCTAACCTTAAGGAGTCTATCTGAACCATATCCTCGTACCGTTTACCTGGAAAAATTCGGTCTTCTCTTGCTTTAGCTTGAGCTTGTTTGCATTAAGCGCACGCGCAACCTCCATGCTACTATCCTCGATTTTTTGTTAAGCCATGATTTGCGTTGGGATATGGCGGGGATTGAAGGACTTTTGGTGTTGTATATCATCTGCATAACAATGAAAACAAATGAATAGAACCCGTAGAAGTAGTCCAAAAAAGTGGGTGCATTGACTGTAGAGACCTGGGCCCAACTTGTACTTTTGAGGCTCGGAACATACCAAACCGAACGTATCTGATAGTGCGTCCCGGATGACGACACGGGAAGAGCAATTAGTCAAGTATGACTTAAAGCACTTCAGCGCGGAACCTGTGATACCAAAACTGTGATTTAGCCTATGCAAAAGGAGAGGGCGTGCGAGGGCAGTTTCATGAATCTCTCCATAATGACTTGTAGTAATTACGTGATATTTGAAAATCCGCTAGATTGACGTTTGACATTTGGTTTTAAAAGATGCATGTACCATAAAATGGTCATTGATCAAATCACTTATGCGCGTTTTCGATAATTGAAGTCTCCGTGTCTCTTGAGATGATGTGGTCTAAGATATGACCCTTCACATGCGTGGGATTATTCACATTTTGTGATAATCCAAATGCCGAAATCAGTATATCCGTACCGCCGAGACATAGTTCTTCGAACTGGAAATGAACTGGAACTGAATTGTTTGATGAAAACGTTAGGGAGGAGGGTAGCCGGTATAAAGAAAAAAATCTGAGAGAGCATTGATTAGATGAAAGACTGATAGCTAAATGCTCGAAGGTAGAGTACTGCGCCGTTTGAATAGCTTTAAGTTTCAGACCCGCATGACATAAAATCGCGACGCCCTCTCCTTTTTTTGAATGTCTACCTGAGCGAAAAAGCGTGAAACCCGCAGGCGTGAATGCCCGAGCGATGAATTAATCCTCTGGTGGGATCACAGTAAATATATGTTGAGGTCACGAATTATTGGACTTATCAGATCGACATTCGCATTCATGGATCTACGTTTACAGTAGCGCATGAAAGGGTTCTGGCATTGAATCGAAACTAGATTGTCGAAATTGCAGATGGTTTTTGCAAAATTTACGGATGTGGGGTCAACAAGGGTCTTTTTTAGGATGAATCGTAATACGAGTGTGTATATGTGACGTGGTGAGATATCATTATGCCACTTAGCTTTGAATTTAATTGAAATTTTATGAAATATTGTGTATATGTCTAAGAAGGTAACACTAATTAGTGCATTCAGATTTCATAAACTGAAAAGCTTTGTAAATGATTTGTAGTTTTTACCAGGAAACATAAAACAAGTTTAATAATGTATGATATCGCTTCCTTTCAACGTAATGTTTACGTCATTGATGGATATTTTTACGAACATTTAAGAAAATGTTGGGGATTTTTGTCAGTGGGAGGGGGCTGCTTGTCGCTGATGGCAGGGGGTCGCTATGCCCTAGAATCATTGCACATACATGTATCGCATACAAAATTACATAAAACACGTTACTTACAAATCACTTTTTATATTTACAAATAAAAGTTAAATTATTCAATAAATGCAGTACTTGGTATTCGTTTGTGAAAAAGAATAGCCAGTATTTAGACGGTCATAAACAAATATTTCGAGTTTAAAGAAGTAATTAGTGTTGAGCAGGGTTCAATACTTTTAGTCAAGCAAGTGATCTGCAAACCAAATGCTTGCTTGAGCAAAGCTCAAGCGTCGCTTGTAGCTAAAACCGTGATCAGCAACCCACTTTAAGTCCTAATCTTTTCTTGCTGGCAACGTTTTGCTGGCAACGATTGTCGGGCTTTCTTGGCTTGCAAACAAAGAATAAAGTATTTGCTGCAAGGAATAGAAGCTGCAGAACTCATTTTGTTGAATATGAATTTTCTCAATTCAAGCAAAAACCTAGATTGTATGCTTGGACTTGGGATCGAAGCATGCTCAGACATGTAAGATTTTTTTATGAATATGGCCCCAGTTCACACTCAGACAGTGTATTCCAGCTTGTGTTAACATAAATATTTTATTCAATTTAAATAGATGACCCATTTAACTGAAATTTGGGAAAATGGAAAATGTATATATAATTCTAATGCTATAGTATAAATAATCGGCTTGCGTATGGCCTCCCGTTTTGCAAATTTTTATTAAATGTTCGCTTGGTGCTAAGGCCCCTGGACAGGTAGACGATGACCTTATTTTTGGGACGTTTCTGTAAATTCAGGCACCCCTAGACAAACGTTGGTCATATTTCTAAGCAAAGTTACCTATCTTAAGTTTTCACACAATTTGATCAGCATTTATCAAATGGACAAATATCGCATGAATATTAAATATAACAAAATTCAAAAACACTATTTTGAATCAAATTTATATATATCTTTTGTCTAGATTCAAAACAATTTTATGACCCAACAGGGAGACCTGGCGGTATGTGATGTTGTCCGTAGGTCCTTCGGTCCGCCTGACCTAA
>LQRL01127156.1:3181-17156 GCA_001703475.1 Hydroides elegans
TTCAACACGTACGGCGGCAACCCAATGGCATGCGCAGTCGGGTCCTCTGTGCTCGATGTATGTTACTATTAGATATATAATAAAATCATATATTATATAAAAAAAAACATTCGCCTATATTCTAAACTTACGGCGCCATCCACATGGTCTATGCAGTTGGGAATCCCTGCTCGATTTATTAAGTTGATTATTATAATAACTGCTTTAAATCCTTTGATCAATGATCAAAATGGTGACTAAAGTTTCGGCAATACCTTATTTGAAACCCGGTATTCAAACGACATATATGTTTGGTCAATTTAACTGAAATATCTTACTTAAGCATTTTTTCCTTATCTACGTATGTACAAATGTAGTATGTTATCCCCATTGTTTGGTTAAATCAAGGATTGCAGCAAAGTGTAAAACAATAAGCTAGATTGTTTCTTTCTCTAAAATAATCGGACATTTGTATAAAGGGATCCATTTTTTATCATCTATCTGTGTTCTGTACGATCCATTTTCCTAATTATTTTCCCTTTGTCCCGATAGGTGATCGAAGAAGACAAGCTGCAGGAGAACTCGCACGTGCAGGGCACCTACCTGCTGGAGGAGTTGGCTAAATTGCGCGACGAGTTCGCGTGTGTGGGCGACGTGCGAGGCAAGGGACTCATGGTCGGAATCGAACTCGTCGCAGATAAGGTGAGCAGCTAGCTTATTATTGAAAGAGAAAACGTGCTGTAAAACCCCATTAACTCGCACACGGTTTATTAGAATTACTGGTCCACTCGACGAGAATTAAAAGTCTCCCTTTTCATTCAAAACCACGAAAACTTGAGGTCATGGAAAGACATCAAACCTTAGTAATGTCCCGATAACTTTTGTGATAAACAGGTGGAAGACGTCCCTAAAAACAGGGGTGCCCCTATTTATAGGAAGGCTCCTATATAAAGGGACGCATCCATATGATTAGGGTCGTATGCGACTTGATAAATACATATCCTGACTTCTGCATGCTCATAATAAATTATTTTCATTGTCTTCCATCCATCTATGTCCTGCTGTCAGCCTAAGTACACATTCATAATAAGTAGCAAACCTATTCCGTTCTTTCCATCCTTCACTTAGGCGACCCGCGCGCCCCTGCCGGCCGAGCGCGTGAACGCCATCTGGGAGAAGTGCAAGGACGACGGCGTGTTGCTAGGCAAGGGCGGTCTCTATGGCAGCGTGCTCAGGATCAAGCCACCTATGTGCATCACCAAGGCCGACGTCGATTTCGGCGTGGCTGTTATGCGACGTGCGTTCGCTGAGAATTCGTAAAAAAGAAGAAAAATACAGCATGGATGGATTGATTGACGAGGCTGTGGGTAGCAAGACATGATATATTTGACTGGACGAATGCATCTTTGAGTGTTCAAAAGCGGGAACGCCGCGTATGTGATGAAATCAGTAGAAGAGATGTTGTTTTTTGGTGCTCTAAGAGTTACCTGAATTAAAACTGAGTTTATTGAGAAGAGACTATTTGTGCGATTGTAGAATTTATTTACGATAACAATATATTATGCATACAAGGAGAAGAGTATTTGTTTCATGTTTATAAACATATTTCTCTTGATATGATTTAAAGACAGAAAGCGATCTAACCTCAGCATTAAAATTTACCTTTTAGCATTTGCATAATTATGTATTCAAGATTTGTTTCCTCATAATACAAATGTATATATTGTTCTGTATATTTCATTTCACAATTTAAGTGCAATGTATAACTGGTATTCAGATAGTTATAATGTTGTGTTATTGTCAATCGTGTCTTGAGGACTTTAATCCTTACGTTTAGGCTAAGTTTATTTGTGAAACTACGGCCTTGATTGCTATAGTTTTCAATTAGCCTAATGCTATTTTTTTTGTGTTCCCTCCTTTATGATTTGATAGACGTGAGAATCGGTTGCGGTCATATGAAAAGCATCATAAATAAACTTTAAACCTAATTTTAAAGAAAACTGCAATACGAATATATCTGAAAATTTTATGGAGTCTAGGTATGTTATTAGACAATACAAAGTTAAATTTACAGACCTAACTATCAAGAATAACTCTTTGAGTAATACTAACTTGAAACATGGTGACGTTCGAATTGAGAATCTATTGCGGTCAGTCTTAATAATAGTACCATACTACTAGTATAATAGTACTTATACATAGATTTTATTAATCACTTGTCACCCTAAATATTCATGATAGATATAATCTATGTTTTAGCTAGGCTTATTGGTCTAATAGTGAACTGTGATTGTGACTGACCGCAATAGATTCTCAATTTGAACGACAAATTATTTTTAAACTTTATTGCTCAGTGTTTATTTTTCAATGGAATGATTTGCAAATCTAAGACTATATTGTCCAATAACATACCTAGACTCCATAGAATTTTCAGATATATCGATATAGCAGTTTTAATTAAATTGAGGTTTAAAGTTTATTTATGATGCTTTTCATATGACCGCAACCGATTCTCACGTCTATTATTCTGTAGGTTGTTATAGCTTTTGATATTGCAATCGAGTAATTTGATTTTGTTCAATTTTGCTTTGAGCCAGAAACCTGATGCTTTATGTTTACAAATATATAACATTATTTTCCAAATATATACTTTTCATTTGATTCTGTGTTGGTAGTTTATGGTTGTAGAAGTAGTTGACATTATATGATAGAATCTAATCAGGATTTATTATTTACATGATTAATTGATGTTATCTAATAAAGATTATGCTTTTACATCGATTAGTTTAATTCGAATATAGGCTTATTTGCGTTTATTATGACTGCTACACTCCACAGGTTAAAGCCTACAATCCACAAAAGCAATATTTGTTATCAATGTCTCAAAATACTGATAAATTTTCTTGTTTTGTTCAGAATTTGTTTTTGAAATACAAATACCGAACTTCGGGTTTTTAGCAGCGCCAATGTCCTCATCTGATTAATGGATAGCACGATTTCCCAATTTATGTGTGTGCTAGTAAATATGGACAGACCAGTGCTGCTTAGGATACGAACAATAAAACAAAACAACCATTTTTGTTTGCAATACTACACATACTTTATTTAGCCTCTAAACACTAGAATATATACAGGGTACACGTTAAATAAATTTAAACATCTTCATCCTTCAACGAATCTAGCACAATACAGTCTGTGATAATTTCTGGTTTTCTTATATACATCATTTGGCTTTATTAAATTACAATCATAAGCAAGGTTTCAAAATTCGCAATAAAAACTGCATTATCAATTCAATACAGTAATCCAGCAACAAATCCAAAATGTTAAAAGGAAACTGAAAATCGAGGGTTTGTCTTTAAAAGCTAGCCTACATCTCCGTTCTTGATTACCATTCTTAGCTAAACACTTCCAAGTCATTATTAATGGAATACCAAAATAAAAACACACTATAATCACACTAAACACAATACCTACTATTTACACAAAAACATGTTATTCAGTAACAAAACTTGTTCGTATACGTCAAGTAGTTTTCCAATGTCATTTATTTATACCTTGGTGTATTTCTGTTCCTTTTAATCTGTACACAAAATCTAAGTAACATAGAATCCCAAGTACCAAAGAAGAAATACAATCCAGTGTCACAATAACAACATCAACTTGAAGATGGTAATACTTCAATGACATAATCGTTTGCTTTATTTGGGTCTTGTTGAGAAGTCACAATCGGTAGATTTAAATCTATTTTTAAGATTCTAGCAATAGTCGACCATATATCAAGAGAACTGGGCATCCTTATTGATTTTTAGTAAACAAAATAACCAACTAAATTGCGTTTAATTAACACCTCTAATCGACGATTAATTTCACATCTTTGATTGCAGAACACTTGCGGAATACTTTCACAAATGCATATGTATCGTAACCTATCACAAGTCATTCAATAAATGCTTTTTTATGTCTTGTGCAATTTCTGTACAACAAATTATTATCAGCTTTCAAATGCCCGACTACAATCCATGTTTATACATATCTTTCAGAGATCACTAATGAACAATCTGGGTAAAGTTCTATCTCTAAACAACTTTATAGTTTACATACATATACAAGTGGTTTGAGTTAATGTCTAGAAAATAAAGACACATCACAAAATATGAAAGCACGATTTTCTAAGCAACGCATTCACAGTTCTGCAATAACTTAGAGGGGGAAATAATATTTTGCAATTTTTTTGTTTGTTTTTATTTTTTTTATCATACTTTTGCAATTTTTATATTTTCGTTCCTTAAAAATATATAAGTATCACTGCCTCCCCCTGCAACAAATATACATAAATTACGAAACGATAATTTCAATTTATCCACTATCATTATGATGTAGAAATATAAAATAAAATAACAATTTTTTTTCGTATGTTAATTTACGAAAAGGGCACAAGAAAAAAAACAGATCACAAAAATCGCTTGATAATTTTTTGGCATATGATCATGCTTCTGTCTTGTCTTTTATAGTATCTATGGCTTTTTAAGTTGCTAAGATTAGTGCCCATGTGTATATCTGTTCCTCGACATGTTATCATTATATTGCATTTTCAAAGAACTATTTATTGCTTGTCAAGAGTTGTTCCAGGCAGCATAAATTTTATTCTTGGAATATAATCATGTTTTTCATATGAACTTGGCTGGTTGGTTGGATTCTAGCGTATATCTGTTGCAGAGGGGAGGTGTGATTGATCTCCATGGCGACGCCTTCCTCTTTATACGGCCACAGCCTCTTCGCGCATGACTCCTCCTTGTGACACTGGCGTCTGGCCTCCTTGTTGCTGTCTCAGCGGCATGCATGATTTGGCTACAGATTCGAAAAGCCTGAAACAAAAGATATTAGAGTTTGTTAACATACTTTGATGGCCAAGTATGATTTCAATAAGACATTTACACTTTGAAAGGCTTGTTATATAATGATGTCGAAAACATTATTTTCACCATAAATCCTTAACAGAATCTGCCGACGCGGTAAAAAATAAACTTGATGTCTTGCAAATTCTAAGTGTGTTTGAAACTGAGGAATTATCACATGGATAGTATTTATCAACTGTTACAATATGGCGGGCTGATCATTATGAGTATGACATCTTAGGGTTTTGCTAAAAAGCTT
Organism: Hydroides elegans; assembly: GCA_001703475.1. NCBI lineage: Eukaryota > Metazoa > Annelida > Polychaeta > Sabellida > Serpulidae > Hydroides > Hydroides elegans. The sequence continues at coordinate 8,318 of LQRL01127156.1, forward strand.
TTAAATACGATTTAAACTGACTGATAATGACACAGGAAGGAAGTTATAAGTCAACTAACTTTTCAATTTCCGGCGCGCAGTGCACGAAATCGTGGTTCCAGAACTTGAAGGTCGGGTTCTTGATGAGCTCGATGAAGGTGATGAGCAGACCCCACGGGTGCGGCCTGTTCACGATCAACCTCTCCAGCAGCACCCTGAAATCACATGGGACATTTATACATAGGCCTACATTGTATAACGTAGTTTATGGCTATATAATTATTGCATGAGTGAGGCCCTATATTGTATAATGTAGTTTATGACTATAATATAATTGTATGATTGCGGCCCAAAATTGTATAATGTAGTTTATGGTTATATTATTGTTTGATTGAGGCCCTATACTATTTACTTTTTATATATAAGGATATTGACTTATTGTTGAGGTTTCCCTCAAGCAAACGACCACATAACTCTCACAACTAAATTAATCACTTGAAGGGTTTGTCTCCTTCGAAAGAAAATGGCCACAGTTTTGACATCACTGAACCTTTATTCATGTTACGATATGTTTTTTCTCGTTTCTTTTATTAATATTTTTGCACAGCTAGCAAGACATACCTGGTGATTTGTTCCTGGATTGCCTCGTTGTTGGCCTCGGCGAACATGTAGAGCAGCGTGCAGCTGAAGTAGTGCGTGTGGCTGTTGGGGTAGCGCAGCTGGTTGGCGATCGCGTTCAGGAATAGGTAGCGACCTAAGTTACACAAAAATATTTTTTTAAATAATATGTTTAACATTGCTCTTTTCATATCGGAGATATCAGAGCTTAATATCACTTAACCAACTTATTTGTTGTATGATGTCTCCTGTATATTAAGAGGTTCCAGGACAGAATCCCCGGCGGACAAAATCCCTTGCGGACAAAATCCCCGCGATTTAGTCAGCTAGGACAGAATCCCCGCGATATTTTTGACGGGGTGGACAAAATCCCCGCATTTGATATTTTTTAATTTTCAACAATTATTACTTTTTTACGCTTCGGATATATAATAAATATAAAGCTATAACACTCGGCCATAAGTTCTACCATGTTTAACACATCACTCGATTTGCTGCGACCGGATTAAGGATCAATGTGTGTCTATGTGAGGCACTTTGTATTTGAAGTCACGAAATATCACACAGTAGAACATCAGAAATGCATCTACCTAATCCGATCACAGTAACAAACATGATCTGTTATGCCAGGAACAGAGCGTTGTTAAGTATATTAGCTTTGCTTATCTAATTTTTCAAATTAACTGTTAAAAACATTAATATTTTAATATATCAAGATTGCGGGGATTTTGTCTACTTGTCCATAAAAATCGCGGGGATTTTGTCCTAGCTGACCAAATCGCGGGGATTTTGTCCGCGAGGGATTTTGTCCGCCGGGGATTCTGTCCGCGCACCATATTAAGAAATCACTTCTACAAACAGTCTTAACGCATTTTTTTTCAATCACATCGCATTTTTCACTTTTTGATTTATTCATTAATAACTGTCTCATTTAACTCTCAACTGTCGACATCGCACATCTATATGCCAATTGCGCCCTGTTCCCTCCCCCCCCCCCACCCAGCACCCTTTCTTTGTCGCCTAAAACACATACCTTCAGTATCTAGATCGACCGCCAGATTCTGGAAGATATCCATATGCGACGAGTGCGCAATTGTACTGGTACTCGGCGTCTGTCCCTTGGCGTGTATATGCGCGATGGCCTGCGTGCCCACGTAGAGCACAAGGGCGTTCATGAGCGGGATGTTGTAGCGCATGCCTGGTTCGTTGGAGACCTGCAGGTTGCTGCGAAGGTCCGAGAGGAAGGTGACAGGAGAGCGTGTCTTTAGGTATGATTCCAGGTCCTGTAAATTGTATTGTTATAACTTGTGTAAATTCATGAGACTAGTATGCCTGTGTATGAAATTTGAAGCCCATTTAATTGAATGAAAACTTAGATAGGATCAAACACATGGTATATAAATGGGTTGCCATCTAGGACAGTACTTAAGAGTTATAAAGAGGTCTTTCAAATTTAGATAAAATCTCAAGTAATAACATTATGAATGAAATCCTAACCCCAAGCGCTCCTTTTTCAATCACATCTACCATTGAGCTTTTGGTTCTATAAGCTACTGTTTATCCATTTTATTTTACAATCAACGTCTATTTTACCTTCTTGAAGTGCGCTGGCTGGATGTTGTTCTGGAACTGCGTCATGATGCGCGGAGGCTGCACGATCTCAGGTAGCATGTCAACCTGCAAAAATCGATAGAATAACATACCATTATCACCAACTCATAACCTATGATCATAGACATAGGTCATACTCTCAACGGTAATAGGTTTATTGGTCTTCGCTTTTGAAACCTTACCTTTCTAATAACGTATTCTTCAGCACTAAATATCAATGTTTGTTCCAAATGACTATCATAAATAGAAGGGCCATACACAGGCAGGCATCGTCGATGTTGTGTGCGAAAATAAATAGGATAAACTTTCATATTGTATCGTAAACAATTAAGCGTACGTTTATTCCGTTCCGTTTCTTTGCTTTTTATATTCTATGTCAAATGTACCTTGAGGTTGGGCGTGAACGGATCCGGCAGCCGCATGTTACGCGGGAAGGCGCTCAATATGAGGTTGCGCATCTGGATGCAGTTGGGAGGAATCACGTCGCAGAACGTGTAGTGGTAGTCGCACAGGAACTCGGGGAAGTCGTGCAGTAGGACGAGCAAGACTCGCAGTGTGCCCTGTTGGTCAAGGATGAAGAATTGTTAAGATCCCACAGGCCGTCGACGTCGTTTATATTAGTACAATCCATTAGAGCGCACTTTTTGTCCGATTTTTTTAAACATAGTTGAATATTCTTGAAGGGGTCGCCCGCGGCGTTAATGCCCAGTTTTTTTTTTACATAAAGAACTATTTAATGTTTATTTTCTAGATACGCTCCTGTTAACTTTTCTAGCTTCAAGCCAAATCGTATTTCTTCTGGCAACATGCCCTTATGTGCCACATACCTTGTAGAGCAGTTGTGTTGGTTTGGTGAGTTCGGCGTTCCTCAAGAAAGGCGCGAGGAATTTGAAAAGGTCAATCAGCAACTGCGCATACATGCTCCAGCCCTGAAAACGTTGAGTGGTTCCATTAGATATTTCAGAATCTTACTGACGACTGGAGATATCAAGTAAATTTCTAAATTTATTTTGTTTCTCAACTCTCATTTTACTGTATTTTATAATTATCCACATCGATCACAACATAAACGGTGGGATTAAACTCAAAGCAGGCCACGTTAAAACAATGTTACGCAAGCTCAAACTTTTTTTTATATTTTTTACTCATCTTTATATTATTAGTAAAGCAAAGCACAACATCAAGCGAAATCAAACTAACTGTCATTCAATTTACTGATTGTTTTTCTCTTGTTCATGGTATTTCTCTACATGATGTATCAAAACCAAAACAAACTGTAAACTACAATATATCACAATAATACACGTTTGCTATATCATTTACAGTAGACTTTCGTTAATCGGAACCCGTCGGGACCGTCAAATTAGCTCTGATTCGCAGCAGTTATATTTTTGTTTAAACATATTTTGATCGAACCAAAGAATCGGTTCCACTGAGCAGTGGAACCGATAGCTCCGACCCAGCAAGTTCCGATCAACGAGAATCTACTGTATTGTAAATCAACAAAACGAAAAAAATAGAAAAGAAAATGCAGGCTTAAAACACAAACTTGATTTACCCTCTGCTGAGGGGTGATGGCGAGCATGCGTCCGATGAAGACGCGGTGCGAGATGAGCTCGAGCCACGCGTACGAGAAGCCCGGTGCCTTAGCCGGACGCAGGATGTGCAGCGTGTTGCTGTTGAAAAGAAAGTGGAATACAATATATAAGGACAACAGAAATTTTTGAATCATTAACAGGGAAGACTTTTTATGATTCATATTCGTAACTTCGTTAGAAATATTCGATTTACACAAGTAAGAAACCACTTAAAACATTTTAAAATCATATAGCCTTTGTTTCTTTGTAGAGATTACCATTAAAATGTAAAGATGACGCATTATAAGAGAGCAGATCCACGCAAAACTAGGAGCGAAAAATATCAACCACAAGAAACACAGTTTGGCCAACTTTCAACGATCAGACATGTCACGCGCTATGACCTAACTCCTTAGACTAGCATAAATCCGTCACTTATAACGACTAAGACTACTCACCAGAAAGCAGTAAGAACTTGGTAGTTGATGTTCTCGAGTACGTGTTCGGGTGCGTTGAGTTCGATGAAGAGCATGATGAAGATGCGGTGGTAGGGCATCTGCTGAAACTCGGTGTTGCGCACCTCGTGGTCCTGCAGCAGCACGCCAGCCACGATGCCTAGGACCTGTTAGGAAAGAGGGGAAAAATAATGCTTTAAGGTTGACATATGGGAACGAAAAAAGGTTGAAATTGTGGATGGTTAAGACTGTTGAGCGATTTATTGTGATTGAGAAGAACTTGTTGATACGTTCCCAAAGCGAATGAAATTTATTAATGAAACATATGGAACAATTGCCATATAGACTGACTACCAGATTCTTATAAATGCGATGGCTCCATACGAAATTCGAAGAAGGTTCGACCATTGTTCATAAAACCTATCAAACTATCGTGTATCTACTGCGACTATTTATTAGCACGAAGGCTCAGAAAGCGTACCTTGTTAAGCAGGTTGATCTTGGTGATAGTGTTACTCGTATCACCAGAGTGCTTCACCAGCAGCGCAATCAGCCGAACAAAGGCGTCCAGGGTGTAGAAGCACTTGGTTCTGGGAACAAAAAATGACACTATAAACAAATGTTTTGCATGTTTTTTCTTTAGCATGTTATTTTTTTATCTGAAGGGCCAACAAAAATGTGTAACTAATAACGTGTAAATAATCACGAGAAGAGAGTTTTTTTACAAGTAGTTAAATAACTCTATTCATGATAAAACACAAAGTAATAATTCCTTGCGTCACATCTTTAGATTGACATACCTGACTAGAGCGCTGGAGGCCTCTGACAGCGCACGGTAGCACAAGTCCACGCACATCTCCGTGCACAAGCGGAAGAATCGGGTAATTAGCTCGTCTGTTTTCAGGATGCCGTGTTGGTGCATCTGTAAGGTTTACATGATAAACGTTGAAAAGAAATGAATTTCTATTACCTTTTCTAGTCCACCTATCTGTGGTTCGTTAAACAATAATTTGGTACTACACAGCAATAATGTAATTTCACAACAAATAGGCAATTTATCATGGCTGTCATTTCTTCATAACTTCATAATTTTTGTTAGAAGTTAAGTTAAATATGGTGTGTCATGCAATGTACCAACCTGTGCAACGAACGCCGAGAACGCCTTGCCACTATCCCGTCCAGCAGCGGGCGAATGATACATCTGCACCCACTCCTTCAGCAGGAACTCGGTCTTATCATGCAGGCCGGGCGGGTCATCGAACTCACGCGCCTGCGAAATGCCCGAGTGCATCATGGACGCCGGGCCGCCCGCCGCGCGATCCAAGAGGCCGCCGTCGTTCTGCTGGCGGATCGTCTCCACCAGTTGTTGCAATCTATGGAGGGTAAGATTGTTGTCCAAGGACAATGACCGAGGCCACCCACTCCAGAAAAACAAAGATCGAAAGATCAAGAATATAATATTTTTTACACATACAGAGCCTTAGACCCAAGGCGTTAGGTTATGATTATAACTATATGACTATGGAAGTACCAATGATACATTGGTATCACTATAATGAACATAAGATTGAGTACGAACATTAAAATCAACAGACCAACGGACAATATAAGGACACACACACACACCCGAGACCTTGCTGAATATTCAACAGGGAAAAATTGTAAATTTTGACATATTTCACAACTTCACATAATCTCGACTGGACCTCATGCAGTACATCAAATGATTTACTGTAGAGGTGATACGTATGAGTAATCAGATTGTTTAAAGAATTAATAACGATAATCAACCATATTTTTTTAAACAAGAAAATACCACTTCAAATTGGAGCGCGTTTGTTCTTATCATTAGATTACGTATTTAATTTACCGGGTAAGAACGTTTAACTGCTAGCACTCACCCTTCAGGTCCCTGCCTATGCCTGGCCACACTCGCCAGCATCTCGATCGTATTGAAGAAATCGGCTTGAAACAGCGTCTCCTGCGACGGCCCTCCCTTATCAGCGGCATCAACACAGAAGCGCTGCACCAATTGCATTGCAAATGCCACAGCCATGTAGTTGTGTCCGCTCTCCATGCATTGGGCCAAGTGCATGTCGTACTGTTGCATGTTGACGAGATGGGCGCGCACGAGGCAGTCGACTGCCTCGATGTTGTACTTGCAGTCTTCGCGGCACTCGATCAGGGATCTATTTTAAAGGGGTTAGAGGGCTACGATGAAATCAATTCAATGGTTGAGGGGTTGCATATAAAGGATGGTACGCATATTGAAATCGCGTTAAACCAGTTGAGTATGCAGTTACACTTATTTTCAGCTTAGTTTTGAACTTCACGTTGATAAACAAACTTTAGTTATGATTTTCAAAGAAAGAACCCTTGCTTGACACCAATAATATTATTGTTTCATATTTATCGAATGATAAGGCTTCATTTTTTATTCACGTCTTTTATTGCCCTAAAAGTTAGCTTCTATTTAGTTATTATAACTATGAATACAAACACAGTCTGTACACACCTGGTGACTTGTTTATTTGTCCACTGAGGTCCATAGGCCCTGTGGTCCTGCAGTCCCTTCAGTACGAACAGGTGACAGTCCCTGTAGCGGAGGGCAAACTGCGGGTCGGTCGGGATGGCGGTCATGCCTTCTTGTAGTCCCTCTACAGCCTGTGGGTGAAAAAATAAGCAACATCATGATACGTTTTGCTTTTTTTTTAGTCTAGATCAAAGTGAAAAGAATTTAATATGACTTGCTGCACATTTTGTTTTCAGTGATGTAAAACACATAAAAGTTACTTAAATCATGAGCATTATTTTTCGATTTGGGTGAAGCTGTCTAGATATTTCTATGATATCTTTTGAGTGTCATAAAGAGTGATAAGCTTTAGTTTTTGATAACCACAAACGTGGTACAAAGAAGCGATTTGATTTGCATTTCTCCTACCTTTTGGAGCAGAAGAAGCGCCGAGCTGATTTCCCTTGTGGTGCGTGCCTGGATGACGGCCTCGAGCAGCGTGTGCAGCGTCTGCGCCTGTGGGTTGCCAGGGGATGCAGCCAAGGCTAGGCGCACGTTCTGTTCGATCTCGTGTGCGATCTTTTAAAATATAGTTTGAAGTAAAGTGTTTTTTTTTTAATGAAAGAAGAATGCCTTATATAATTGCGCAAATCTCGGAAATCCAATGGTTAAATGGGGGTAATTGAGTTGAGGTATTAAAACCTATATGGAAGATAAGATGTGGTCTAGCAAAGTGTAGCTACTTTTTACAAAGAATTATATTAAAATCTCAAAATGTTTGGGTGTCGAATTGATTTTTTCAAGAACATTGCTAATAGTGTCGTACCTTGTCGTATATCTGGGTAATGTCATCACCCGCACCAGGTGCGGCACCGCCGGCGCTGGGCAACGCGGATGTGATGGTCGTGCTTGGTGTGGAAGGCTGCAACGCATAAATTCATATTTGAAAGAAGCTCTTCAAATGTTCAATTACAATTTTTGCATTCGTGTGTAATTTGAAAATATTTTGAAGTCAGAATGACCATTATAATACAATCATAGTTTACAGACGATTCCTTTTTATCGTTCGAAGATCGATACCTTTAGTACCATTTTACCATTCTAAATTTGATCATGGGGCAATTTCGACTTTTACATTATGCCGCACAAAACATACAAAAGATGATCATTAATTTCGCGTTGAATTTAAACATGTAATTTAAACAGTATCAAAAGAGAGGAAACTTATGTCAATAAGAGACTTGAAGTTGTTTGTTAGACAAGCGATCACACATTTATATATTATTTCAAGCGTATAATCAAGAAAAAGAGAGAAAATGTTCATTTTTAGTAAATCTTTTAAAATTAAGAAGTATTTCAATGTCTTTGAAAGACTCTTAAACCCACATAAATGTTTTATTGAAAGTTTTTATACAATAGAATATGGATCTAATATAATATATTAACATAATTTCTGTTATGATAGAAAAACAAACACACAATGGTGCATTCAATATTATGTTAGATTGCAGTGAAAAACTACGTGTGAAAAATGTCCAGTTGACTTTGTACAAAATCCCCTATCTTAAAAATACCCCAAGTACGACGAGTTGTTATTATGCGAAAGAAAGAACTCTACAATGAAACGCAATCTCTTCAGCTCCAGAGATCGAGAAGGTGGTTGTTAGGCAATATGACTAAAGCAGCACTCGGTTATTTGTGTCTCTTTTAGCTCTACCTTCGTAAGCTCTTTGAAGTCGAACAAACTGCTTAATTCTTCACTTAAAGGGGTGTCGCTACTCTAAAATCGCATTTATTTACAAGAATTTCAGACAACACTGTTCTTAAAATACAATCTTTACAATTGCAAGAATATGGCGTTTTTTTAAGAATGGATAATAGTGAGCGATAAACATCTACTAGTCATACAATATCAACCTATGTAAAGATATGTTTGTGATAGATCTCGATAACGTTTTTCGCCTTCATCTAGGTTATTTCGTTCATTTTTGTCCATCTTGAATATCTATTTTATAATCGATACATTTTTTCTATCTTTTTTTTTTTTTTTTTTTTTTTAGCACTTAGATCTCGATAACGTGTTTCGT
>LQRL01127171.1:27004-37086 GCA_001703475.1 Hydroides elegans
AAAAGTTTGAAAGCTCTATGATCAAAACTGTGGGAGAAGATCGCTGTTGAAGCTATGAGTTTTTTTTACTATATATAAGACCAAATTGGGCGGAAATGGCGAAGTCCACCATGGCGACCACAATGGTTCGATCGTCATCAAAAGCACAATCCATAATGAGGTGACCATATAGAAGCTTGTGTTAAAGTTTGAAAGCTCTATGATCAAAACTGTGGGAGAAGATAGCTGTTGACGATATGAGTTTTTTACTATATAAAAGACCAAATTGGGCGGAAATGGCGAAGTCCACCATGGCGACCACAATGGTTCGATCGTTATCAAAAGCACAATCCATAATGAGGTGACCATATAAAAGCTTGTGTTAAAGTTTCACAGCTCTACTGTCAAAACTGTGAGAGGAGATAGGTTTTTAAAAAGTTTACGAAATAACTAACTAACTAACGGCGGACGGACACCAACCGATTGCACAAACCCAGTTTTCGTTTCACGAAAGCTGGGTTAAAAACGGTCTTATGTTCACTACAATTCTTTTCAAATACAAACGATCCTCTGGTTAAAATGATAAGTATGATCTCAGATTTGTTGTCTCAGAGCAATACATAATTAAAGACTCACGCAAATCTCATTCTAAAAATAAATAGACGGGTTGCTAAATAGTATTTTTTTCTAATTATTGTATACGCACTGTAAACTTTGCATGCTAATTTATCGTGATGGTACAGGAGTAATTATATTACTTGTAACCTGACTTTATACGTTGCGTCGTCATAAAAATTTAAATCTAAATTCATAAAGTGGATTATTTTGTGTGGAATTGTATAGCTGACGTAGAAAGTTATGGGACAATAGAATGTCGTTTCTATGGTCCCGATTTCAGTTCAATTGAGTTTCTAATACTATTTGAATTTTGTTTTACAAAACACATAACGTCTTCACTGGCGCTGGTGAGACGTTAAGAAAATGAGTTGTCTTACTTTACTTTATATAAATGATGTATTGTTTAGGTTTATCGTCATGGCTTTATATAATGGGTCGTCTTCTATGCTAGACTCTGTGCAGTGTCTATATATTATTGTTAGAGTCTATTTGCGAGAGTCTACTATTTACGATCGGTTGAGCACTCCATGTTGTGACTCCTAATTGATTGTAATTGTATTACAATAAAATGTATTGTAATATTATCTTGTGAATTGAAATACAAAAACAAAATCAGCATATTCATTCTTTGATTTCATTAGTCTCGTGTTCTTAATTACAACATCCCAAAATGGCAAACTGACTTTTTAACAGCAAAAGTGTAACGATACCCTGGCAATGTGCATACGTAGATTGTTTGAAAGCTAAACCATCAATACGTCATTCATTTCTTGGGCTTACGTTGTAATCAACAACGTGTCTATTTTTATATCTTATTTTATAGCACTCAACACATGATTTTAACATTAGAAGCCTGTGTCCTAGTTTTCATTTTAGTTTTTTTTCAATTGCAAAAAAAGGTCTCTAAAATTATGCAGTTGAAATAACTTGGCTTATTCCCAGCTTCCCACTTGGCAAGAGACGTCCATACAACGTGATGTCGATAGTTGTTTTCATTTGGTCACATGTGAAAATATTCCGGACCTCTGTCAGGTCCCGACGTTGGATGAAGTCCGTCTTACGTCCTATTTGTCGCGACGTTGCAAATACGCTTTCGCTTCGTCCGTGACGTAAAGAACGTCCGGAACGCGTTCGTTTGGGTCAAAATAATAACGTTATTTCCATCTGCTCGCCATATTGCCGAGTGTCTGTCTACTTCATTCCAGTGATCGAGTTACTTTTAACATGTTGGTAGATAGTTTTTATAAATATATCGAAATACTTAGTCACCAAGGGTTTCAATTTTCAACACAGCATCATCTTACCTATAAAAACTAAACTGACGATGTCTTTTAATGAACTTGTTTGCATAAACATCGGTCTTTTTGGGTTTATAATTGAATATTAGTTTCAATTTGTTTTATTTATGAATTAATACAGTCAATCGAAATGGTAAGATAACATTAATTGATAAAACGAATTAAATGATGCATAATTACGGTGACCCCGTTTGATTTGTCTTTTTGATATTCTTGCACTAAATAAATATACATCAATTTTTGTATAGTAACCGAGTGTTCAACCTCAGATTCAAACTAATTGCGGACAAAACGCACGTTTTTTACGTCAGTGTGTACCTTTCGTCGTCGGCGCGAACCAAATCGGTATTTAAAGAATATTTGAGTCTGATTCTTTAAAAAAACGACGGTTTAAAATGCGTGAAAAAAACGCACTCATTTTTTATAGTATGTCAATTTCTAACTCATTTTTTTTAGTTTTGAAGAATACGGTTTGTTAGGACAACATAGCTTCCAGTGTGGCCATAAACTATAAGCGTGCATACCATGCTTAAAGGTCCGCCTAATTATCAAATAAATTCCTAGTCAAATTTCAATTTAAGCTGAGGTGACAATCTAAAATAAATAAGAGCTCTGTTTCGCTTTGGAACAAATAGTTGTTGAAAAGCGTATAAAACATATCCTTCAAAAACACAAGAGAATCTTTATTCCAAGTGCAAATTCTATTAAAAAATTGGAACAAATAAATGAAAATACAAAACCTTGCATGTCACCTAGTTATTTAAATCCCCTTTTGCTTCAAAGAGCATTCTACACTTTTTGACCTAATTTCAATCTTAAAACTAAATAAATATTTTTAACCTAGGATACGCTTTTACTATTCATGTAATTGTACACCAGTAATCTTAGAATATACGGAAATAATGAAAACACAGTTACCGAGATCATTAAAAAGATAATACAAACTATTCGTTACATTATTAGATTTTATGAATCAGCGAGGACAAATCTTTAACTAGATTGAGTTACAGACAATTGAAAAAGGTGATATCTTTGTGGTCGATATCACACGGTAGCTTCAATTATGAAGGGCACCCCACGACAAATTTTCAAAAAGTTGTAAAATCAACTTAAACAGCATTACAATTACGACGAGCAACAAAATAATGTTTTTTGAACACCTAAAATGTGCAAAAAGGTGTTCCTTTTTTCCAAACCAGCTGGGCTGTTTCTCCTTTTCTAGCGAGCTTGGAACAGAAAAGGAACACATTTTGTGACAATTAAAATGTTGAATTTCACCAAATTACTTAAAATATTTTGCAAATTATAGTTGATTATACGATAACAGGCTAGCTTACTCAATTTCGAAATAACTATTCTCACTACAAATTGTAAAAAATAAGAAATTATCAAAAAAAGGTGTCCTCAAACTGCTCAAATCTCCAAGCTAGAATGTATTTTCTAAAAAAATTAAAAGCCAGCTGAAAATTGGTGGGAACAGCTTTTTTGGGGAACAGTTCGTGAGGTGCTCTTCAATTATAGAAACCCCAAGCCCTGATTCCCATTTACAAAAAGAGAGAATGAAAGATTATATTTTGTTTTGGAGGGATGGATTCGCAAGGTGATAAAAATCAGCAATTACTGAAAGTGCTATATAGATACTTCAGATGAAATTTTCGCCAAAAAGGAAGTTAAACTTTCCGCACTTTCAATATGCTTGTGAGGGCGGTATTTTCTTCCACAGTTGCGGAGCTCTAGCGGCCTGACCACATTGGAAGTGTTTCCTGCTTTTCCCCCTAACAAACCCGATCTTTCAGTGTTATCATTTTGGAAAACACAAAAGTCTACTAAAACACTCGTTGCTTTTTAACAAAAGCTAGTCCACCATTGGGTTTCCTAAGTTAAAAATACATGGGAAGACAGGATTTTTTTAAAGAAAAAAAACAGATAAGGTTGTAATGTGGCAAGAAAGAAAATATATTGCAATTAGCAATATTGGAGTTGCTTTATTTTCAAGGAATTTTTCAAAGATCGCAGAAAATATAGCAATGTCTGTCCGCACCATTACCATTATGGCATTTTGATGACAAAGAATCAAGTCGAGTCTATGTAGACCTGTAAACCAGTAAATGCGCCACCCTAAAACGCGAAATTTTTTGAACCACATTTTCTTTGTCATAAAAACAGCACGACAAGTGGATTTATTTACACCAAAACATATATTATTACCATGTTTTATCAAGAATGACCATAATGTATGTTGTGGTGTAAATAAATTTAGTTATAATGCTATTTCTATGAATAATAAAAAGTGGTTAAAAAATTGGTCGCGTTTTAGGGTGGTGCATTTACTGGTTTACAGTTCTATATAATAAATGCATGTTTATAGAGGAGTTTATTTTATTGCCCAAAATTATCGTAATGTTATTATATATTATGGTTATAATGGTTATCATGCTTAACGAACATTGAATTTAAGCATTTTACGCTTTTGTAAGCAACTGTACATGATTAGACAAAGCATAAGACCCAATACTATCAATAAATAAGATTGAACTGAAGAGGAGCTATGCTGTGAATTTGGTTGAGAGAATGAAGTTTGTCGTGGAATTTTGAAGCCGTCGGTTGAGCAATGAAAATACAACTGCAATGATTTGTCTGTGCGAAAAGAGAAAAACTCATTAATAAAAAAATGATGTATTTGATTATAAAGATTATGACACTGAACTCTTAAAATTCCGATATTTTTGCTCACGCTCATTTTGGTTAGTTGCTATAGAGTTTAGAGTATATTCTGAAACCTCAATCCCAAGTCTAGGATTATGTTTGCGTTTATTCTAACCAAGACAACTGGTCAAGAATCGAGATGAGAAATTGGCCAAAAGGGTTCTTATTCATGAAATTTCCCGATTTCGCTCATTCACTTCATGGTTGGAAATTTTAGAAATAAAATTAAAACTCGTACCTGGCTGAATGTGAACGATCGAATCGAAATTACCATGGATGAAATCCACCGGGGTTATATAAATAATTGAGTTGTTCCTTCCTATGAATTTCACGTTTGTAGGTGACATCCCTTGTATACTGAAATAGGTAATATCACACTATAGACTATTTTAGCTTGTATCTAGGCTGGATATTTGATTAAAAAATATATTTCAGCCACGATGTTAAGCATATGATTTACAATTGACAATTTCCAATGGCCATTACAAGTATCAAATTGAACTTCCGTATTACCTATACGCACATTCAACCGGCTCGCGATGCAAAAATATGAGGTATTTGCTTAATTAACGGTATGTTCAGCCTCATCTGCGATGGCTGCGAAATTAATATAGCAAATAATAAAGCCCGAAAATAAAAGCTCGAAACCAAAACCTCCAATGCCGTTTTTGTATCAAAACATAGTCATTTATCCCTTCTGTTCACGCAAAATTCTTTTTTTTTTTTTCATTATTTTCGAGCTTTTATTTTGAGTGAACGCGCCTTAACACACCTACCTAAACATTGGCGTGTGTAATGAATTGTCTTGCCACATTTTCTCTGTCAATGTGTAGGAATCCAGTATATCCCCGTCATCGTGAACATTTGACACCTATATTAAAAACGTATAGTCATAATGTTCATATTAGGCCGGGGTTACACAGAGCTTTATAAAAAGCTAGCAGTTATTCACGCAAGCTTTTTTAGTGGTTACACTTGAGCAAAAAGAAGCAAGAAGGCTTAACACTCGAGATTTTCTCCCGTCTCCTCCAGTTTTTCAAAAGGGGTTTAGTGACATGCAAGGTCTCAAACAAATTCAAATGAAGTTCATTATTGTAAAACTCGCGTTTAGAAAAGCCGTTTTTCCCGCGGTAGCATTTTTACCCGCTGGAGTTCTTCTCTATGCTCTAGCAAGATTTACGTGAAAAACGCAGTGTAACCCCTTTTGACTGAAAAAAAGCTCGCATAAAGCTCGCATCTGCTGCTTTGTTTGACACGAGTTTTTTTTTATAAAGAAAATATAGAGAACTAATCCCCGACGTGAAAAACAACTATCTCTGTGTAACCGCGGCCTAATGTGCTTGAGCTAAACTCAAAATATATGACGTCATAATGTGTGTGTATCTATATATATATATAAAGGATAAACACAAATAATTTGTAACAATAAAATTATGGTCAGACATCCCTTATATCCCTACAAATAATCTTAGAAAATTTACTATGTTTTCGTTCCATTTCGCATCGATCACATTGTCGCATTACTAGGAAACCACTTACCTCTACTGTTGTTGGCCTTCCTCCTATCCTTGGATGGGGAGAGTAAAAAGTACAATAGCAAGCGTTCGGCTTCAGTTCCTGTAGCTTGTTCATATTTGAATCGGCCTTAGGCGACTTTACGTAAATATACACTTCTGTCACGTGTTCCCTGTTTGCTGTAATAGCGCAGTCGCTGAACGTATCTAAAGTTCCTGATTGTATGAAATATATACATGTTTATTTATATATCTTTTTTCTATATGTAACATACATGTTGAATATCAAGAATATCATGCAAAATATAACGGCTATTTTTTCATAAAAACGTTAGATAAGAACGATAAACGAGAAGACCTAAACGAAAAATTTGGGTAAAGATTATTTCAAAGTATTTTATTTTTGATAATCATAACAAAAGTTAATTGACAACACATGTTATATTATTATCATAGTTTTATCGTTGTAATTATTAAAGTTATCTCGTTTAAGGGTTTAGATGTTTGTTTAAACAAGTTATTAAAAACCTGTACCATCGCTTTGTTGAATATCAATCATCAATAAAGTTTCATGCTCTGCTGCGATTTCTTCAAATATTGTTGCCATAATTATCCAAATTTGTATGAACACCATTATTACTGGATTCGAATATTGACAGTTTTGAGTAACCATTATGATATGCGAGGTGCTCGTTTAGATGCGATATGCATTATCTTTCTGCTACCTTTTGTGCATAGGAGTTGATTATGAGTTTAAGTTACTGATATTGATTTTCCATTATAAGCTGCCCAAAACCATTTGTTCAAGTAAATGCTGGATGAAATAAAGTAGTAAAAAGGATTAGGTATGCATAGACCTCTATGTACTATAATACTATATTCGAACTGAGCATGACCTTGTCTATGCTAATATTTATAACCGAAGAGCACACAGCGATAAACTTTCCGAAATGTTCATTTGATCAAACATAACACTAATTGGGACATTGACGATTCTTATAATTATTGAAGTAAAATCATTTCAATAAAAAGGTGGTGAGTAGATTAGTTAAAATACGAAGAATGAAACTGATGCTAACCTTATTTTACTGACAACTAATTTCGGTGTCATTCTCTAAGGGGTCTATACAATATTAGGGGTGCATACAATATTAGAATATTTACAGGTACAATGTAAATTTTTAATGATATAAAATAAAAATACATAGCATAATTATGACAATAAGGCAATTTCTGGAGTTTTTACGAAAAAAAATCAACCTTTAAAAAGGAACACATTTAAGAAGGGATTTAGGAGGTGCTCCACATAAATCAATATGGAATGGTTCGTGAAGCGGTAATATAATGTAAATGAGGGGGTTGTAAATAAGGAGTACCTTACAAATATTGGCGACAGTAGGCCAGGAAACCCGAATACGTACATGCGAATATGGTGCTTCTGCATGCATTTATATAAAACTGAAATATCGAATATATCGAATAAATAACGATATTTAAAAAATGTAATATAACGTGTATTACCTTTATTGTAAAGTTTTTATTTTCTTTTTTTTTTTATTGAGCTACACAGTCGAAAATGAATTTTAGTAGTTCGTTGATTGCATTTTATTTGTTAATTAGTTTAACGTTTAAAGCAGTTTCAAGCTACCGTTATGATTTTTAAAACCGTTGTGTGTCCTCCTTTTATATACATGCACTTGTGCCGCAGATATATAGACATTCAACTATGCCATTCCTTTGCTTGCCAAAAAAAATGCATTTATTCTGTCCATGCTCATCTGAAAGCATCAAAAGATAATGCCCTATGGTCTGGCCATAAATGACTCTAAATAATAATAATTGTGAGCTTTTTCGTGGTTTTATTTCCTAACAATAAGGAATATATTTAAAGACATGTTTGTTAGGATACAAAATAAGAAAAAGCTTCCAAAGTGACCAGGCCCTTTTTCGGCTTCTTGTTTACGGAAACAAGTGCTTAGCATTTTGATGGGTAAGTGATATAGCATGTCATCATTACAATACAATAGAGACATGCTCATGAATCGCAAACGGAGACTCGTAGGATGCATTTTCCGGTTTACTGGACCCGTATTCTCCTCTATAACCTTAACCGTAACCTTTTTTCCACCCTTTTACATTGGTTTTAAGGGTAAGGTTATGCTTAGGTAGAGCGGAGAATATGGGTCATGTATTGTTTTTTTTCCATTGAGTTGATATTTTACGCCCTCCATTTCGAGATTACGTTCTTAGTTGGGGACCATATGGAAGTTTTCCCGATGTCCTTTCCGTTGCGTCATAGTCGGATGTTAGAGGAACGTACACCCGACGCTGAGGCGTCAGATGCGTCCTGAAAGTTATATGGACCAAAATTAAATCGTCCTCTTAACGTCACGTCCAAAAGTGACGTCGGTGCACATCCTTCCCTTTTCTCGTCAAATCAAATGTATCTATACATGTATATACATGTAGGTTTTAAGCACATTGTAAAGGCACGTTCACCCGAAACAGGCCAAACAGAACTCAAAGTGGGTTGGTTATGTTTTTATACCGATTTCACTTGAAGAAAAAAGCGCATAATTCAAACAAACAAATTACGCGCTTTATTCTTCAAGTAAAATGGGTATAAAAACATAACAAACACACTTTAAGATTTATTTAGCGGATTTCTGGTGAACGCTCCTTACCGTACCTGTTGTAAGTGTCTAAATAGAAGTACACCCATGTTATAGCATATTTTACTCGGGTTTTCCTATTTTCGGGCTCAGTTTCAAAATACAACCCTATAAAACGATGTGCTTACCTATACAGACAGCTGCGGCTCTTTTAACTCTTAAAATAGGAATTACTCACTAGACATAGTTATTTTCACATCTATCGTTTTATATTTGGATACAAATAGGTCGCATTCATTTAACAGCCTGTCACATATGATAAGCCATGTCTTTTATTGTATCCTTGAAATAGCTGCGGGACCTTAGAAACTAAATTGAAGTTGCACCTTTTAATGGATTACACACCGGATTGCAGCTATAAACGATCTCAGACAATCAAATATTCATAGGTAAACCATCATATTGTTTAGCTAATTTCGAGTTGAAAGGCTTCCAAGTGCCTATTTTTGGAAGATCTTTATAGAAATGGCCACACCTGGAGCTGTTTTGAGTTTTTCCCATTACAACCCGTGTTTTTCATCGTCTTTCATATGGGAAACACACACAAATCTCGCTGCCTTTTAAACCACTTAATCCGTTTTTGAATTGCAATTGGGAATGCATTAAAAAACGCGCTATATTTTGGAACTTATCGCGAAAACGTTTCTGATCTGGCCAGACCCTTTATATCCAGGTGTGTGCCCTCCATTTTGTGTGACGAATTAGCTGTTGTGAAGGGTTTATTGTCCGAATGGGAAGTTGCCGTGATATATTTACTTCTTAATCGTATATGCAGAGAGTGATACATTAACTTATATATATTTCGTCGTGATTTTTCATATGTTTTGAGCTTTTTTTTATTTTTAAAAGGTAATCAACCCATAAGCTAAAAACGGAAAACCTTGTCCAGAAATAGGGATTTTAGCCTGGAACAAATATATATGAATTTAAGAAGGATGCTATCATTGGATGCCATTTACTCAATGGTCATAATATTTACATTGGATGTTATTTACTCAATTAATAAACATGATATTTTAAAGTTCATGATAGTTTAGGTTTAAGCGGTTACATGTATGTGAAAGCTTAACTGATTTTACGAAAATGGTGTGGGGATCATAAGCGAAAGAAATCGACGTTCTGAAATCCTTCTCTAACACTCGTTAAAGTTATTCACAGAACAATTGTGTTTTAATTCAAGGCTGAGAATGTATTACAAAATAAAATAGTATGTTATCACTCGCTATGCAAACCATTCATAGGTAATCATAATAACTGAACAATTTTAAATAACAACCCCCCCCCCCCCCCCCCCC
>LQRL01127171.1:41792-55545 GCA_001703475.1 Hydroides elegans
CTCGTCAAACGGATTCCAGATTGTTAGGTTTGCGAGACCACCTACAAATATCATAACTGAAACAAACAAACGTGTTTAATTGGTTCCACATTTGATACAAGGAAAAAATATTAACCTAAAATGACCGGACACTTCTTTTGTTGTCGAGTATAAATGCCATCACAACTTTTCGCAGCAATGTAATAAGCACCCACCTTGTCGAGAGGGAACCCACTAATAAAAGCCTGACCCATGACTCAGGCGTGTGTTTTAACGACGTTTAGTTACATTCGCAATTGTAATTTAATTAAATGCATTTCTAAAATTATGACATGCGCCACACAACATTGATGTTATAATATATGTCCCGTTTTAGTGCAATTTCTCAATTCCATATGGTTGTCCCTTTATATTTTACTGTACATGGTCCTTCGCAACATCGCTTGCAGTTATAGAAAGCAACAGGCAAAGCTACTTAGGAATCTGACACGATATAATTGCGTTTGCAATTTAGTACCATTTTTGGCAAAAAGGGGACCTACTTGCCGGATTCATCCTTCCTGTGACCATACTCAAAAGAGTCATCGAGAACAGTTAAGGAATAAAATTAGCTCATGGTCGAATTCAATGGGTTGGAATTAGTTGGGAGGGGAGGGACTGTTATCCCGGAATAGGAACATTCAAATTTTGCTGCACCTATCGGTACATCGAAAACTATCTAAATGTTAACTCTTTTGTGTGATTTTGTGTTTCATCCCTAAACTGTGCAAAGTAATTGGAATTTTCAATTGGTTTGAATAAATGTCGATGACATTTACGAAACTTCATAGAGTGACTTTGAGACAAGTTTGGGCTTTTTTATTAGATATTATTTCCTCTTCCCGTTTTCATGTCTATAAAACCACTAGAAAGTATAATATTCATAAAAGATGAGGGCTTGGTGTGTAAAAGTAAATGATTTTGGTGTTGATGACGCAACCCCTACAGTTAAAACCACTTCCGATTCGACTATCATAAGCAATATTTTCGCATCCAAATTTGCGTTTATGTGTATAGATATGTTCGTTTATTGGTTTCTCGTTTATTCGTATACAATTGTTTATTCGTGTGCATTCGTTTATTTAGTTTTTCCTTATATACATACAGTAAACGCGGTTTATAAGTTGACATCGTGCAGGCGTGCGGGCGTGCGCACGCTAGGATTTTAGCGTGGACAAATTTCGATTTTAGCGTGGAGTGTTTTAAGCGTGCGGGCGTGCGGGCGTGCAGGCGTGCGGGCGTGCGGGCGTGGATTTTCGGTCTGTGGCTACTTATGTATACATGTATTTATACACAGGGATGTACTATTAGGGTCCTTAATTTTCTTAATATCGTTTTTCCTTTTTTTAAATAGGTTGGTTTCGTATCCATGCATGTATCTAGATTTTGACCTTATTTGAGTAGTAGATAGTAATATCTAGTTATAGTAGTAGTAGTAATATGAAAACATCATTGTATGCATAACATTAAAATGTAAAAAAAGAATTAAAATCATTTTATGTAATTAATTAAAATTCACTGTCTCATCTAATCAATAACATTCTTAATTCAGGCATTTCATGTGAACATCGTCTTGTTTCAAATCTTGTATTGTGAATATCATATCATCAGAAATTATAGTGAGGAAGCTTTAATTGATGTTCGAAAATGTGTGTTTTGATTTTAAAAATTGTTATGATTCAGGAGTTTTTATTTACATTCACATATTTCAATGCAATATTGACAAAATCTTAGTTAAAAATAAAATTATACGAAAAGCTTAAATATTAAAAGAAGAATTAACGGTAGCGGCAAGCCAAGACAAAAGTATCATTTAATAAGAAATAATTAAAATACACTTTGCTTTAAAAAGCAATCATCCCAAAAGAGAATCCTAGGTGATATAAATTATTATAGTGATTATCATTTTTCATAAATATATGACACATTTATTTGTCAAATGTAAAATATACTTTTATTTGTCAAATGAATAATTGCTGTTATGAAAAATAACATGATAATTGCTAATAGACATATATTACAATGGTGATTCAATCGGCTAACCTTATATATCCCACTAAGCGTGCGGGCGTGCAAGCGTGCGGGCGTGCAGGCGTGCGGGCGTGCGCAAAATTGAATTTAAGCGTGGAGTATCAAGCGTGCGGGCGTGGAGTGTTAAGCGTGCGCGCGTGGAGTCGTCAACTTATAAACCGCGTTTACTGTATATTACCCATTCGCGGTTTAAGACATTCATGGTCTATATCTTTCTCGTTTATTCGTATACATTCGTTTATTCGTATTCGTTTATTCATATTTATTAATTCTTGTATTCGTTTATTCGTATTCGTTTATTCGTTTGTTCGTTTCAGTTGTCAAATTAGAAGTGGTTTTAACTGTACGATTGTCTTTTAAATGGATTTTTTTTATATATGTGAAAAGTAAATTATAATTATTAATAATGTACTTTTTTCGAAAAATATTTCTATATTGAACATAACAACGTAAATTGATCGCATACGGAGGCAAGAAAACAACAATCTATAATATCAATCATTTTATTATAAAATAATAATAGTGATTTCACATAGTGATATAGACTGAGAATCAATTATTAAGTTTAAAGTAGTAGTAACAAGGATAAATTATTTAGAAGCACGAAGCTGACTTGTTATCATAAGGACAATATTCAATGAATTGCTAATTGTGTTTTGTAGGAATCTATTGGTTTTCGCATTGGTTTTATTCATTTTTCAAAAATAAGAAATGATCAATTTTGTTTACACTATTTTACCTTAAATTCAAATGTTAAAGTTGATATCCTATAGAAGCATCTAGCATACATATATATCTAACACAATACAACACAGAAAAGACAACATTGAAACTCAGAGTATATAGAGTCTACACATATAGAGTCTAATCCAGATCCTCACTGGAGTCTAGCTGGTCTTCCGTGAGGTCGTATTTGCGATCCAAATCGTTGACACCACAATCGATGATCTTGACACGCTTCTTTGGCACAGCTGTGTTGGGGTCAGCGGCTACTTCTCCAACGGTTTTGACAACATCCTGGAATTAAAATAAAGGATTTTTAGAACAAATATATTTATGAACAATAACTAGAAATTAAGGATTCTTTGGCACAGCTGTATTGGGGTCAGCGCTTACTTCACAAAAGGTTTTGGCAACATCCATGAATAAAAATGAATATTTAATAATATTATTTATATGCATGTATATGTATACCAATGCAAAACAATCTATGGATAAAAAAATCTATGGGCTCTATTTACGTTATGCACTGCATGACTATGATATAAGGAGGTGGTTGAGCATGGACTCTATGCGCCAGTCCGACTAATTTTCATTAAAAGGGACTTATTTTAAAAAAATCATTAAAAGGGACTTATTTAAAAAAAAAATGAAATTCAAATGTGTATTGTTCAAAATAACTGCACAAAATAATATCTATGAAATCAAATTTGCAATGACGTTTTAGAATTATATATCACGATGTGTATGTGAACTATGAAATTATATGCATGCAATCTAATGCCTTGGAATCACTGGTATAAATATAAAAGAGCATTGACTTTTTTCAATAAGTAAAATATGGCATTTGATATGAAAACCGGTAACAATTTCAATGCTTTGAAATGTCATCACAAATCGTTATTATTAAGATAAAATGAGTGAATTAATTAGTGATAATTTAATTTCTCTTTCAAAAGTCATCCTTCATACACTTTCTGTAAGATCAAATTTTAGACCGAAGTACACGATATTGATGAACACAGACACAACAAGGTCGTTATGAAATTATCAATTTAGATACATGTTTTCAATGTTGCTTTCAATATGTTCAATAATAGTGATCACGTCGAGTTAATAGCAAGAGTTTTACGAAGATCTTTCTTTAAATCGAAAGTGATAAAAGGACCGTCTCATTTGAAAAAAAATAAAGGGTTATTGGCATTTTACTTTAAATGTTGAATAACGCCCCTCTTGTGACCTCTATTTCCAGCTATCAATTTTTACATCCTAGCGCCTGTTTTGACATCTCTTATTTCGAGATCATTACAATGAATTTATAAATAAATCAAGACCAAAAATGTTTTAGTTTCTTCTCTTTTTTTTTTGCTTTGTCTAAAACAACTGTTTTAAAAGGGCAGTTTCAAGTAGCTGCTTATACATGTGTATTTTCTTTCCAAACAATGACATTCAATATTTGTTATCAATTAATTGCCCAGGAAATAACTTGTTTCCTTTTTGATGACTCACTTTTTGATGACAAACAAACATTAATTTGCTTTTAATTATTTAAAATGAAAAAAAAAACAGTAGGTTGTGTAGATTATGTAATTGATTAGCTCTGTTTATTTATGCATTGATTGAATCGTCCACAAGATGAACACAAATTACTTTGTGAAAAAAACGCTAAATATTGAACAACAATAAATAGGTATGCTTATTGGTGTTACTAAACTGGACAACACCGGTGTTGCATCGAAGGTCGTCTCGTTGAAAAACTACCATTCCACAGATTACCTTACCCGAACTTCACATGTCAAAAATATAGCAAACCAAAATTATAAATATAACACCGGTGTTGCAGTGAAATAGTTGTCGAGTTGAAAAAAAAACTTACCATTCCACGAATGACCTTTCCAAAAACGACATGCTTGCCATCGAGCCACCTGGCTTTGGTCAACAGGATGTAGAATTGAGAGCCATTGGTGTCGGGTCCATGGTTGGCCATGGCGACCCATCCGGGCGACCTGTGGCTCAGGATGAAATCTTCGTCGTTGAAGCGATCGCCGAAGATGCTCTTGCCTAATATGGAAATAATGAAAAGTAGTGGTCAATTTTCTGGTTTAAGTAAAGGGGAAAAGATGATAATATATAGAATGTCTAGTAATAGGTAACGTATTACGATGTATGGAAAATGTTTGATTAATCAAAGCAGGTGATAACAACCAAGTTGGAACTCGAAATAGAAGAGGCATGACAATTGCAATACAATTATTAGATTTCAAAGTACCATAAAAGAGTCATTTGGTAATCTGAGAAATCTTGGTAATTTGAGAAATGATTTAAAATGCTACAAATGGTATGTTTTGTATTATCCTAGGCTGTTCGAAATTCAGATAGGATTCAAATGATATTCATATATTTCCAAGACAATATCTCATCTAAATACCATTTCGTCAACTCTATTGAATATAAATCCCCATGAGTCGGCTCGAACTGTTCCATGGTCTAGTTGAGTCTAAAATAAATTATTTCTCAACAGAAGAGGTCATTAGTACAGTCTGAACATAGATCTATCGCCCGACATCAAATAACCTAGCAACATGTACGTGACGGAAAATATACCATGGCGAAACGAGGAGAACAAAAATGTACAAAAGATGTTGTTTTTACTCATTGAATTTCTATATCAGTCGGGTATAACCCGTGTAAACAGGGTCGTTTGAGGCGAAAGGAGGATATATAAAGGCCAAAGTTTCAAAACGAGTAAAGATTTATTTTTCTTTCTTTTCCAGACATCACTAATGTCTTTATGTCTCTTTGCTCTATATTCTTAATGATATGATCAATCGACAGATCATTAGGGTCAGGGTTGTCAGTATATGACTTACATAAAGGGGTTCCAGTCAGGAAGCTGGTATTTTTAACAAATATCGTTTTCATATTATTTTGATCAATAGACTTGTCTATAAGATTATTTGTAAAAGATACCTAATCGCCCTTATCTAAACAAAACTTTCCCTTCCCCCTTCCCTCGAATCTCATATGAAACCTATAAAGTACATGAATTGCAATATATGTACATACATTAATGCTCGATTCACGACAAAGTTGCAAACCTTTTGAATAATAAGATAAACATAAAACTTAATGCTTTGCAATTATCTCAGACCATGAAATTTCAAAAGAAAGCTATAATCTTCGTTCCAGATACTCGCTTTGAGCTTTGGCTGAAGTTCATCAATGTCTTGCTAAATACAATCACGATAAGATTGGCAAAGCGATCTTTGACACTAAGTGCTATAAGATTTCATTTACAATGACATTATCTCCTCTTGATAATATTTTCATGTGATCATTGGCAAAATTGTCGCAAAAACATAGGCCTTTGGTTTGACAGAACAAAATGCGTTGAAGTCTCTATTTCAATCAAAAACTGAAAAAAAATCCCAGATTTAGAGCTCTAAGCTATTTTAGGAGCGAACTTGATATGGATCGGGTTCTACTTTTGTCAAAAAAAAATATATTGGTTCATTACATAACGAGGTGACAAAATGAAATCGACAAAAACAAAAACAAAAAAGTGATGCAACGAGACACTTTTGCCCTGAGATCAAGTTTGTCTGATATCCATATCTGACCCTTTTTGTGATTAAAATTGTAGTTTGACCTCTAAAACCAAACCACATTGACCAAAAAAGAGATTTTTGGATACATTTGAAGACAAAGAAAAACCTTGAAAATGAAATGAGGCGACTCGACTCTAATGAGTAAAAATTCAATTTTCCGAAATGCAATAACAACAAAATAATATTTCATTAGTACGTTATAGGTTATGAACCACAATTAATCATCAAAAGTAGACTGTTTGAAAGAGAATCTTATGTTTACTATAACTGATAGATGTATGCTCTAAGATTAATTGAGTATTTTCTTACTCTACATTAATCAGTCTTTCTAGTTATGATGATAAATTCTTTCTATATATCATGCGAGGCAAAAAATTAAGGGACGCAATTGTATAGTTTGCCATATTTCATTACGTTCGCTACTATCGGGATATTAACGCAAATGGATTAATTTTCGCTATTTTGAGAAATAAATATGTTAAGCTGCGGAAACTGATGGGTCATTTTAAGCATCAACAGACATCAAAGGCCGTCGTGCAACTATATATATTTGAAAAAAAGACGTCCGAACAAAAACTACGGCATTCCAGATCCGAAAATATCTATATCAATATAATTGTTATATACCAATGTTACCATGTCAAAAGGAATATGCTTCTAAAGCAATGCGTTTGAACCCCCTGAATTGTTCACTTAGTCGAATTTATCAATGGTTAAAGAGAAATCCAGTGTCATTTGTTGCAATTGATTAAACAAATAAGCAGGAATGGAGCCAGTACATGAGCCAATGCATGATTAAGGGTCTCACTGAGTCAAGTAATAACGGCTGTTTACTATATCGTATTGCATTTTGATCAAGCATCATGAAAATATACACTGTCAACAGATTTGAGTTGATCCGAGTGCTAGTATTGCAATAGGCCACGGCATAAGTGGTGCAAAAGCGAGTTAGAACGATATCGATAATTCTTACCATCAAAGCTCAAAACTGTAATTCATTAGTCTTTAAGGACAAATTATTTTAAATAGTCTATATATTAGTTGAACATATATAAGATGGAAGACATCACTGTTTTTCAGGGCATCCGAGTTTATATAAAGGGGCGTCTCTCAAATCCCGGACATCCTCAAAATTAGGGACGCCCTCGACATGGCTGTGACATGGTTTATATAACACATTTGGAATATGCATGAAAAAAAAAGATTTTTTGATAGCACATTTATATGCAGAAGTAATCTTTTGTCCCATTCACTGCTGTAGAAAACCGCATTTAAGGAGCACAAGAATCAAAGATGCTTAGGAGCATTGTGGACTCGTATAGAAAATCTTGGTCCGTTATTATACGGACTGTGTACATGTCTTCATTATAAAAAAAAAACAACATTTAATCATTTTCCTAATAAAATATCGATACATATTTTTTTAATGTTATGCTCTGCAAAAAATAAAATTGATAACACATGTACTATTTTGAAAGTTAACAAAAAAGATACCCGAGGTAATATAAAATCAATGTAAACAAATTCCCATGCTCTGAGTCAAACATTATAAAACCAAACAAAAAGATAATCAAATATAAAAATGCAGTTTATACAAAACAAGAGTAGACCTATATTTATTGATTAAATAGCCAATGCGTGAGTGATTTTGTTTTTAAAGTCGAACACTGACAAATACGGAATATGGAATATGGAATATGAAAATGAATCAAACAGAATATCCAGATTTGTCTGAAAACAATCCTAAAGAGATTACAATTACAATTGACTAATGATTCGGATAAAAAAAAAAAGACGCAGTCTAAATCTACAATAAATTCACTTTATAAGCTACTTCTATAAGTATTACAGGATTAGGAAGAATTAAATGCGCTCAGCAAAAGCAAGAATCTCTTTAGATCAAGATAAAATAAATTAAGCGTAATATGTTTGCGTTCCAGTTACCATAAAGAGTTTGCATAAGAAGAAATGTGACACTATGCAGATTAGTTTAGGAGGAAGAGTGAAAGACACTAAAATAGAGTCTATTTGCAAATATATTATAATCTATAGAGTCTAAAAGTCTAAATCTAGTCTAGAAACCTAGAATCTATTATACAAACCTCCAGTGCCATCTCCAGTTGTGACGTCACCCATTTGGACAACAAAGTCGGGCACAATACGATGGATTTTCGAGTTCTTGTAATGCAATTGGGACTGTTTGGAAATAGAACGGGGGTAGCAAGTCAGTAAACCAAATATATGTGCTATTAGATATATGGGCGCGTTCCTGAATGAGTATATATATATAAATAAAACACACATATATACATTTTTTCATGGCACAAAAGTAATGCATATATTTTCATGTCAAAACAAATTATAATGCTCATTCACACGAATATGTGGGAGGGAGAAATACCGAATTTCACAAAGAACGCTGTATAGCATCATCTCCAAATTTTGAAATATCAACCTTTTGTATAAGTCACTTTTATTAGTTTAGTTTCGTAATAGATAGTCAACGTCTGGCGTAATAAAGTCAAAAGTTGGATTATGTACTATGATTTTTTTTTGCTACAACGGTCTTCATGTTCCATGCATGGGAACAAATTTCAGTACACTCTGTATAAGCAAGACACATGTAAAATACAATGGGAATTATGGAATTATATACAATATATATCACACGGTAAAACATCCCTTTTTCCCAAACATTTGTACATAATTTTCACGCCATGCGCCCTCGAAACTATTATTTGTAGATCGAGTTCCGTCCCCAACTGTTATATCGATTATAATTGGTACTATATACAATATATATCATACAGTGAATCATCCCATTTTCCGCAAAATATGTACATTTTCACGCAAAGCATCCTTGAACCGATTCTTTACCTCCGGTCCCATCCCCTACTGTAATATCGCCCATTTGAACGACGAAATCGGGAACTATCCGATGGATCGGGGTATTTTTGTAGTACAGCTTTTCCTGGAGACAAATACGGGTTAATTTTAAGTATTGTAGCTTCTAGTAATGAAAGTGCGGATATATCTTACTTGAAAACAAGAAAAGCCATATCATATAAGATTCCATTTAGCCAAGTTACCCCTTAAAAATCCATGACCGTCTAGTACTCAACGAGGCAAAATTCGTCCGACTGCTCGACAATGTTATTTTCAATTTGAAAACAGGACGAAATTTCTTAACGATAATTCCTTTCTCGTTTAACCAACTTAATTAAAATATAGGATAAATGGTAAAATTATCTCGGTAAATTATCTTAATTGTCAAAATTAATATTGAAATGTGTACGTGTCACAATGTATGGAAAAAAAATACTCAAAACTGCTGTTGCGTTAGCATCAGATACACTATTTCAATAACCCCACGATTACAACTTTATTCGATAATTCAATAAGATAACACATGTCAAACACTTCAGAACACATGTTTTGTAATCAATTTTGTGATTACTGCAATTATTGAATATTTCAAATTAAGCCTTTTCGATAGAGGTTTGCTATTTTATTTGTTCGTGTGTTACTCAAGTGTATTGGATATTTTTGCCACGTTTACAATATGTCCATTCATAAATCTCTTTATTTTTCATATAATTTTTCTAATCAAAATATTGCCATATTACATGACTACTCCATATAAAATTTGTTAACACACCAGTTATATCTCAAATAACTTTTTTGTTCTTCGGTCTTTTTTAAATCTAAAAACGCTGTATTTTTTGGCGATTTTTGCCACACCAGTCCATTTCTTTTTAAAAATTCTTCAATTTTTTTATCAACAGCAAATTAACAAAATGCATGTTATTTAGTCAATATCTCTTATGCATAAAAACGACGTCATTCAATAGTCCTGCATACATGGTCAAACAGCATAACGAATGCCTTATATGGGTTGCTCGCAAAACAGTCCATGTTTATTGGCCTGATTTGGATATGTTTTGGAAATGACCGCCTAGATATGCATATATTAATTTATTGTTTGTGTTTTGAAATTCGTTAGATAGACTTATATCTTATTTCATTCGCTGACAAATAACCTCGATGGTCCAATAACTAAAGTTTTGCCTTGTTTGTCATTCTATAGGCTCTCATTCTTGCTTTTCCAAATATCCACAACCTCCCTGTCGAAGTATCTTATATTATCAACTAACATTAAAGTGACAAATGTATTGAATAAATTACAGTTATTTGTGAAGTCATAATATGACATGTGGCATTTTGTAAAAACATATTAAGGTTTATTAATGATAAAATTTGATAACTAAAGGGATTGTTTTCGTTTGTTGTCGCGTTTGATACGGCATCCAAAGTACAATAGTGTTCTATCTATAATGGTGCAACGATTTTAAAATATAATAAGCATGAATGTTGAATATTTATATTAGCGCATATAACGTTTTTTTTTTAAATTTCAACCAGCAAATACTTTATATTATTATTTCCATGAAATGGTTATTTTTTACGAATAGCAAAAAAAAATGGAAGCGTTAAACTGAAAATATGAGTTTTGAACGATCATTTAATATTGATCGTTTAAGCTCGCTTCTGGGAGGGGCATTCTTCAAATATATACGTTTACATGTAAAAGTTTGCAAAACGTTTTCGCAACTTTGTATGTAAAACGGATTTTATTGCGATGTTTTATCAAAATAAGTTCGCGTGTCATCACGTCAAAAACACTGTGTCAAGATTAAATAGCATTCTGAGTCCGTTAAAAGACAACGTCCAACGTCCAACCTTGTCGCATGGGAAACCATCTTAATTACGCCTTTCCTTTACCGTAAATTTCCGCGTATAATACGCACCCGCGTATAATACGCACACCGACTTTTGCCCTCAAAATGCCAAAATATTCATATTTCCGCATATAATACGCACCCCGAGTTTTGAAATATTTTTGCTTTATTTTTTGCTTTAACTTCAGTTTTGAACATATGAAATAAACCTGCCATGTGCCAATACATATATAAAAATCCTAGAGTCGGTTTGCAAATATTGCAGAGACTTTTTATGTTTTATGTATTGTATATTGTTATCACAATACGCAAATGATAAAATTATATATTATGCAAGCAAAATCCGATAGGAAGATAATCATATGCCATGTGTCCGCGTATAATACGCACCCCGACTTAAGGCCTGATTTTCGAAGAAAAAAATGCTTATTATACGCGGAAAATTACGGTATCTTCACTAGTGTCACGTGACCGTTTGACCGAAAATGGATTTGTTTCTGTTTTCTATGGAAACGCGTAACCTTATTGTACACATAAATTTGCATAAAATGCTCATTCCTTAATTATTTCCATTTGTTTTTTTGCCATTGCTATTTTGCCTTTTGTACATATGGTATAAAATACTTTTTAAAAATGCCGATCAAAACTAATTCGTCATCTTGTTTATTGATTTGTGATGGCTCGACTGACAGTTGAACGATTAAACTGTATTACGAAGTCAGAATTGTTCAATTGCTTTATCTGTGTAACATTTTTTTCTCAAGAAAAGTATATTCGAACAGGTTTGCATTTGTGTTACCTTATTATGTAATAATGTATAATTGTGGTTATTGTGGTTATTACGTCATTCTGCCGTAATGGGTCTTTCAACAAATTTGTTACAACGTCGCGATTAAATAATGGACTATATGGAATATGCTCCGGTTTTAAAAATAGAAATCAAATCTAGTATTCTAAAATTGTATTTGTCGCTATTAGCCATGAAAGGCACCCTATGGTTGAATCATACCAACATTTCTGATTTCAATTCGATCTTCCACCCGCTCACCTTATACAAGGGGGTCCTTAACACAATGGCAATACCCGCGCTCCTTGGCCTTATGATTATTACCCATTTAAGTAAGGATATCGAGGGTTAATGATATTCATTATATGAAATAAATATTTAGAAATTAAAAATATATATAGTAAGCACTGACGGGCAGTATCAAAAGCGATATTGCCCGGGTGATACTGGCCGACATAAGGCTTCACCCCTGTTATCAAACCACATGTCGCATTGCATTAGAATAAGTAACAAGCTGTTGACTAGCTCCGTATTCTTTTGGAGAAATCTGTACCCTGTTACGTTTAAGCAACCTTTCCAAAGGAAAGCAACTTTTTCAGAGACACTATCTGCACTTGCAGGAACCCACTCGGCAAGGGTCGCCCATAGTACGTCTTATTCGGACGTGACGTGACGTGAGAGGACGGCCTAATTTGGACCCACTTGTAAGTTTTCCGGACGTCCTTTTACGTCCCGGCGTCCGTAGAACGTCATTCCTACGTCCGATTCGGACGCAACGTCAATGCAACGTCTTTTCTACGTCCGCGACGAATTAGGACGTCCGGAAAACTTACGTACGGGCCCAAATTAGGTCGTCCTCTCGACGTCCGAGGACGTCTTGCCGAGATGGAATGTAGTTGCAACCGTAGACTGTTTGTCCTCGGGTACAGAATACTTCTATGAACCCCACAATTAGAAAACTATATCAAAACATCAAACACACATACCTTTCCGCGCTTGTAACCCCTAGTAATCGCAACAAAGT
Source organism: Hydroides elegans (assembly GCA_001703475.1). Lineage (NCBI taxonomy): Eukaryota > Metazoa > Annelida > Polychaeta > Sabellida > Serpulidae > Hydroides > Hydroides elegans. Next base: position 54,720 of record LQRL01127171.1, read on the forward strand.
TCATGGTCGTCATGGGCGCCGATTCACCGAACAACGCCACCACAAAGCGCCCTCTGTAGTCCTGTCCGGGTCCGTCCATGTCTTTGACCTCTACGTCGAACCATGCTTCGTCTGTGACCGTGTGGTTGCCGGCAAAGGCCACTGAGACCAGGGCGAAGAACAGGGTGGTGGATAGAAGGAGGGTGTCCATCTCTGTTTTGGTTGTGTTGCTATGGTTGATATAAGTGTTTGTTCTGCAAAATAATACATGATTTTTGTTAGTTATGTAGCGATAATTATGGGAATCGGATGGTGGAGAAGGAGGGTGCCCGAATCGTTTTGGTGTTATTGTTATGGGTTATATGTTTCAACCTGTAAAACAAGAAGGATAATATCATGCTTTATTGACCTCTACGTCGAACCATGCCTCGTCTGTGACCGTGTGGTTGCCGGTGTTACGTGCAAATAAGCCCGCCGTGCTCAAAAGCCCCCGTTACTCTATATGCTCTTTATGAACGTGAGCAAATTCTCACATTCTCGAGGGCAGGCTTTTGTTCTTATCACTAATCACGAGACGACTCAGGCTTTCTTGCACGGCGAGAAAATCATTAAGTTCACCTCGTGCAAAAAAGCCCTAGTCGTCTTATCTGTTTATGAAAGTATTTATGTGTGATAGCTTATCAACGGTGAAGATAACAAATTATTAATGATTTTAAATTAAACTAAATGCAAAACAGATAAGAGTTATTTTTTAAATTCTTAATATTATTTATGTCCCTGTCTTCTTTCTCTTTTAAATTCTTAAATTTGCCTGACATATTATAAAATGAATAGAGATGTATAAATT
>LQRL01127184.1:5355-27644 GCA_001703475.1 Hydroides elegans
CACTGTGGTGAAGAGATTGTTCATAGACGGATATAATACAGCAACGTAGATTGACAGCATGATGCGACGATGAGGGTGAACATAACTGAGTTTTGTAGATATTAGGACAATAAGAACGACAACCAGAGGAAATGGTATAACTCATGAAACATTTAGGTTAAATATGTATTTGAAAAACACTTACTTTGGCCTTTGGGTGAAACTTGAAATTGAAACAGCTCAGCATACAGATTCCATTGGGATTTCTTCCGTCGGCCAAAGTAGTTTTTCTCATAGGTTTAACATGGATAATTAGAACGACCAATAACCAATGACCAATAACGCGTTTAAACAAGTTTTTGCTTTAATAAAAATGATTCAATTGTTCACCGCTAGTCAAATGCCGAAACAATTACCTTTGATGATTATAACAAGGATATAACAAATTTAAGCTTTCAAAAGGGCAATAAATACAAAAGATGATTAATTCTAATTTGCGCGCTTATATTTTAAATGAAACTCATAACAAGCATGTGCCTAGCAATAATTAACTGCGTAATATTAGTTCATAAGTTTATTGCAAAGGGACAGATCATAACTGGGAAGCTGTACCATTAATTCAAGTTTGTTAATCGCGAAATTTATATTTTTAAGTTGATTTTATGCATTTAAATTGAATGAAGAATCAAACAAATTATACATTTCAAGATAAAGATAATTAAGTAAAATTCAGAATAGCACAACTTTTATGCACTTTGTATATAATATAATAATATGATAAAAAGCTAAATTACTTCAGATGAGTTTATATACGATTTGTGAAATAAAGATGCCTTACATATTGTCTTTTGCAAATTGATTCATGCTATGAACACCACACTTAGACGGTGCCGACTCCCCTAGAAGCAGCAGTTTTCGAATCCCGGATCCCCCAGAATCAAACCAATCCGACTTGGAACCCATCGAACGACCGCGCGTCTTCTCCCTGGAAAGCAGACCGAGTCGCTATAGACTCCAGGAAATCAAAGAGTCTAGCGAAGCAGACCGACCCAAAACGATCTCATTGGATAGTGTCGTTGATTTTGCAAACCTCCCATTGGATGAAATCGAACAGCGCAAAATGAGTACAAGCCCTCCAAAAGTGGATCATCATCACCGGAAGATCACGAAAACGGTGTCGTTCGATTGCGAGCAATTGACGTCATCGCAGGAACTGACGCCATCGACGTCGAAATTGTCGTCTGCTCGCAAGAAGAGTCGTTCGTTTAGCTTTTTCCGAAAGAGCAACAGCGGGTCGGCTGTGGACAAACTGAAATCGGAACACGGTGAGCACATGTTCGTCCAATGCGCATGCGCAATGTGTATGTTTAGTGAGCATTAAGTGCACTAAATATTCGCATTGTGTTCATATGCAGTGCACACGCCATAAGCATATTTCCTTGTGCACAAGTTCTCCCTTCTCCTTGGGCCACATGGGATTATAATTCCCGTTATTCCCCGTTTTTCCCCAACGATATGACACGTATTTCTCCTAAATAAAACTACTGTTGAGTTTACAGCAATCTTCTTACACATTTTACTGTCTTTGAAAATTATTCTTATTTCATTCCCACTTCTCCATACATTACTCGACCTATCTGTAATCTTTTCTAATATGTATGAACTACCTGTTAGTGTTATGTAATACGTATGAGACATCAAAACTAGGTTGGGTTTTATTTTGTTTAATGGAGAAAATATGACTATTTATTTTTAATTTCCCGTTTAAAACTGTGAATATTCCCCCAAACAAGATATCGATACTAAACCATCAATTTCCATTTTACTTATTTCATTAAATTGCTGCTGTACTTGTGTTAATATTCTCCCTTTATATATGACCACTATATTCACCCTCCCGTATATATTTCCTTCTACATCTCCAGATTTGTATATTCATGCACTGGTAGGTGCTTGGCAATTTGCACACCCTTTTGCACCTTATAGTTGCAGGGGATATACTCCATATTGTTTATGATGGCATACGATTCATACATTTTCTTTTACAGGATTATTCGAGCTTATTGTATGATTCATTATTGGTAACAATTATGTATGATATATGCACGTGCCTTGTGTATTTTTTTCATTTGATACTTTTTGATTTGATTGTTATGCTTGCCCTTTTGCTTACCCTTGCTTATTTGAAAAATTGTGTATAGCCTACATGCGTAAGCTTTCCCTAAAATTGCATACCTATTTAAGATTGTTTACTTTTATGCTGTTTATTATAATCCACCCTTGAATGTCGCAATGAATTTTGCTTGCCTTCGAACTGCATGAGTTTTTGACCTTACCCATATTTATCAAAGAGTATCTAATTTTTCAACCTTAATGCAAATAATGCTTTTGTGCAAACTATCGCAAATGATACATTTAATGAATTAAGTATTTTGCTAGTCTACCATAAGTTTAAAATGACCGTTTCATTCTTATGAATGATAAACTATATCTTGTATATGGTTTATATTGCTTTTATCTTGCCTATTAAATAAGCATAGTGTTGTTGTATAACTTTTCTATTGCATTTTTTTTTGTGAATTATAGCTTGAATGGAAATCATTTTCAATATCTAAGGTATATGGTTTATGCGCTCTTCGTAGATCTTTATATTATTTTCAATTATATTCTCCGCTTGATAAGAATGAGAAAGAATATGATTCCGCTTAGATTTCTGACACAATCTTTGATCGAAATTATATATTATCGCCCATGTTATAACATCTGCTTTTATCGCCCATGCTTATATAATATGCTATTATCGCTCAGGAATAGGCGACAGCGAGGGAAGCGAAGACGAGTCCAAGGGACGGCGCTATAAGCGAAACATGACCGGGTCCAAATCAGGATCGCATCACCGGAAGTTCTATCAGAAGCATGGATCACCAAGCACGACGAGCAGCGGAAAGGGATCCACGCAACGGGTAATTCATAAAATCAAGAAGTTTGAAATAATCGGTTAAAGACATATGCCAATTAGATAAAGAATGTACTTTGTATGTTTTCATGAACTTTCAACTGAAATTGGAAAACTTAAAAGCATATACATGTAGTACTTAGTTAGTATATCTCGTTAGTTTGTCTATTTAATTTTATATTGTCTCGATCATAAACATTCATTTGTAGTTTCTAAAGGTACTCATATTTGTATCCTATTGAAACTCAGTTATCACACGCATGACACTACTTTATATTTTTCATAATCCCATTTTTCATTTGCCTCTTTGAAGGATTCGACGGCGAGCGGCGGAGACCCGATGAGTCCAAACACCTCGCAGTACGGAGAAGTCTTCTCACCAGAGACGCAGGCTGGTGACCAAAACGTCCTCGGTAAATACGCTCACAATCGCTATTTTATGTGTTCTAACTTGAATGTGAGCTTTAATTCTCCGACCCTTTGCTAGAAATCCGTTTCGTATGTTTATTGGATGTATGTCCTTTAAAACTGTTTCTAAGTGAGTAAGTGAGTTAGAGACGCTTAAAGAGTTGTGAACGTTATCAGTTGTCCGTCAGTCAGTCGGTTTGGCAAAATGACTCTGAAACTAAGTACATCCATGTATGTAAAAATTTTATTGTATCACAATTTTTATACATGTACTACTATTAACTTCTTGTTTATTCGTACCGGACGGTAAATTAAGGATATGTGTAGGTATATATATTCTTATGTAATAGTAATGTATAGTATGAACTTTGATACGTATGTATTTGTATGAATAACGTCTGTAATCATGTAACGTTTCGCAGCGTTTAAGATCGATTTCTTTACATATATTTATAACAATGACCATGCTTTTATCAAACGTTCCATGCGTTCAACCATATAATTTGGAAATCACAAACTGTCTTGCCCAAATTTTAACCGAAGTTGCATTCATTTAACTGCGGTCAAAGTGTTATATATAACTTTAAATTATGAAATAAGGTAAAGAAATAGAATATTCATGATTTGGGATACTAATGAAAATATGGATTGCATTTAGGGTAAGACAGTAGCTGTATGGTTTAATAAATAAGATAAGTGTTCGTACCTCGGTCATGAAATAGATTGCCATTTAAGTGAATAGCAATGAAAAGTTAAAAAAAGTTCAAAAGTATATAAAAATGCAGGGTTTGTGTTCATTTAGATATACTTGTGCAAATATGATGTCGAAATTTGATGTTTTTTTCTAGGGTTGCTTTGATAAACTTCATCCTCATTTTTCGAGTTCGACGTCACGTTTGTCGCCTCAAAATTGCTTTAATAGCAGCATTCCTCAGGATGGATAATTCGTGCTTTGGTGTTCCAAACATAGCATCAACTACTGCCACATTGTGACAAACATCATGTCTCGTTGCAACCCCGAGCAAAGTAAAACAACATGTTGGACGTCCCTAATTTTTATGCACTTGTCAAACGGATATGGCCGAGACTAAGTAATGAAAGAGTAATGAAGCTGATATAGTGCGCACTGAAGTTGTTAAAGACTTAAATCAGTAGCAATAAAAAGCAAAACAAGTAGTGTGTTAGACAGTTAAGAAATACAAGGATTTTCTTCGCGTACCTTTATTTACTGTCTCAAGTTTTATCAATCCTTATAAGACCTTAATGAGGTTTTCAGCTAAGTTAATGGCCAGAAAGCATATCACAGCAACTCTCTCTATCCCCTCACTCTTTCCCAGGAAAAAAGTCGGATTAGCGAAACAAGATACCAAGCGTTGATGAGCTCAGTAGACCCCTTTTTGTTTTGCCTTGTACGGTCCTCATCATGATGAAATTTGTCATAATGTAGCCTTTAAAGAGGCAATCAGTAACTCCGGCGTTGGATGAAAATAAACCTACCGTGGAAAGAGACCTCCTTGTTTGTTTTCACGCATCATAAACATAAGTTTGAATCTATCATTGATGCGATCGTCCTTAGTACCAATTAAAATTGCATCAGGCAAAGGCCTCTGTAACAAACCTCCAAATAAGGCACCAATATTATAATGCTCATGTATGGGATAAGACGTTTATTTTCACGGAGGTTTCATTTAATGCAACACCGGCCAAGTCATCGTCCTGGTTGGGCCACTTTGCTATATCACCGAACCTAACCGGCACTCCCTCCCCACCCCTTGCTAGTGTTGTCGCCGATGGCGTCGGTGCTAACGAGTCTGTCATCTTGCATAACAGTAACGGGGGACCCCTTTGATCAAGTGCGGCGATGGCGAATCAGCCAAGGCATTTTTTGTGTGTAGAACTGAGATGGCTATGTATTTTATATCAACAGATATTAAGAAACAAAAAAATAAAAAGAAAAACACAAAACGAATCCAGCTACCTTCACATGATGGAAAGGTTCTCATCCTGATTAAAGCGTTAGTACATTTATAATATAAAAAGTTCCCTGTTTACTAGAAGTTCATCATCTAAGTGTCTAAATACAGGTTTTTATGCCGCTTTGATGACACACCTCCAGACATCAGTTCCTGGTATGTTCTATTGGTCTGGAGCGTTTCATCCCAGTGCATCCAAACATGTCAGCCTATCAACATGGACCCTGTTTCATAGGTGCAAAGGTTGTCTCAATATACAGTTACAAATGTTGCATCAAAACAATAAGAGGTTTTGGATGGATTTTCGAAAAATTACTTTGATTTATTATTTAAATGCATTTTCATTTGTGTCAGCGCCCTATTCGTATCATCCGTAACGCAGGAAACTATACGTTTACCGAACATATTGACAGGTCTTTCTTGTGCTACGAACCCCAAAAGACCCAAAACACGGCTATTTTCATCTACATGTAGTTTTAATCGTGCCCTGGTCTCTAGGCTTATGACAAAATGGTGTCGTGGAAGGGCACAGGAAAGAAAGACGCTTTGTTTCAAAGGCGGATCACTGGTAGGCTGTTAATGGAAGCTAATTGAAGGCTTCCTTATCAGAAGGTTCTCGAGTTGTTTTTCACGGTTATGTACGATATTTTTTTCGCACATCGGTTTTTTAAATGTGAAATAGTGTGCAAACGGTTTATCGCGATTTTCATCTTTAATAATATATCCGGTATATCAGGGGTTATTTGATACATTGAAAATTTACACGAATTAAATTACTTTATCAAATTAGCACTTTTATGCGAAAAATGCTTCTATTGATATCCTTGTCATCCTTGATTTCCCGTTTTCTTGCCAACATATATTGTGCACCCTTGAGGGTATACCGGTAAATACAATTTTAGTAGGGTACCTACTGCGATTATTCATTACCAGAGATACCCGACCCAGCCGTATTTCCCAATGACAAACTCGATAGTTTTTAAACGAAGCTCTGCGTAAGGATATCTTACGTTTTCCGTACGAATTGGGCATTCATATGTGTAAGACATACAGCGCAATTTGGTAATTACAATGTAGTTATCCGTCTTACTCAATTGCTAAGAAGCTGAATGGGAGTGATATGTGGATAAACAATTTGTAGCACTGAGATCTAGAAGCATTTTGACACATATTGGGTTGGGTGAAGAGACCTTGTTTTGCCACATATCATGTAAATCGCACGAAACTCAAGCTGCAAGATCGAAAGAAAATTACCCGTACTGAGCATTTAAAATGTTCGTGAAGAGCAATCTCTTGATTATATTCCTAGTTCAGCGCCTTTTGCTTATTTTAAAGTGAATAGAAGCATTATATGAATGTTAGCTACCGAATGCAATATTATATAACATATTTTTTTTTATTAAACAAAAAAACTTGTAATATTAAATACAATTCTACGATAAGATAGTTGTTAATTATGAATCTTCTGTAAATGAAAATAACATTTACGAAACTACTTTTGATGCCAACCCTGTGATCCTTCTCCACCCCGCTCATAAAAACATAACTAAAAATGATGATAAAAAAATATATTCGATATTGAGGAAATGCCCCTGTATGAATTTTCTCTGTTTATTGAATTGCAACAACGGATGAACAGGTAGATAGATTCTTAAAAAGGCGCATTTTCCACACCTGAATGAATATGTAGACACAATACTTCCTCATTAATCCTGCCTTATATCATATTAAATACCTCGCAGTCACGCGAAAATCATGCATTGTAGCAACCCATAAATCTTTTGTGGAATATGATATCGATGAAACAATATAAGCATGATAATTGGACGATTAGGAGAGTATTTTCTTCTTTTCTTAGTATTTAATAGCATATACTTAACAATGGAAATAACAGTTAATAATTGCGCTGTTTAACTGCATCACCTTTTTTTGCATTGACTGGTGATGCTAGATCTATAATTTTTCCACGAAACAAAAGCTCGAGCAAGCTATATAAAATCCTTTTTATGGACCTTTTATGCATGGCGTGTTATTATACTCTAAGCCCGAGCCTAGCAAAGCCCGCAATGAAAAAAAAGGCACAAAAGTTACATGACTTACCTTACATTTGCTCAGATTCATGGAATTTCACCAATTTGTTTTATTTACTAAACATATTTTGCAAAGTTTGCCTAATTGATATAGTATTGTTATCATCATATAGCTTAAAGTTTAAAACTTATAAAAATTGGTGACCTCTGTCTAACTATTCAAATGAGTTTTAATGAAAAGGGTCTTTCGTTTTGGTCTCAATGCATAGTCCATTCTAAGCGAGCAAGTCGGAATCGGAAAATGCGAGTTGGGCCATTGCACCAGCAACGCTATAGGTAACATCGCTTTGACGTTACTATGCTGTCAGTTATCACTCACAATCACTCGGTCGCTCGCGTTGGATTTTGGTATTGGGGCTTCTTTGCCCATGAGGGTGTTAACGAAACTGGAGACTTTATTTATGAGAAATTAATGATATATGGTTTCATAGGATTGAAGTTTAAGTATTTCAAGATTTTTTTCGCATTAAGATTTAGTCTTCATATGAATGCACATATAGGATTGGATAAGGAGTTGAGTCAGTTACTTTTGTAATAACGTTGTCAAAATCAAATAAAGTGATAACACAAGACAGTTTTTAAGTGTATGTTAAAATGGAATATATTAAGAGGCTAACAAAAATATAAACGCTGGATATAAAATAGTATAATGATGCAATTAATGTGCAACAAAATAAAACCTACACGATTTGTAAGGTGATCATTTAATAACATTTTCTGTGCCCCTTTGCAAACCCTTCTCGGATCTTATACAATGCTACGGCAAATCCTGAAAAGCGATCTAATGACTTAAACTGCTAATGAGCTTCTTCTTGGGAGTCTGGGACCCGTTACATCACAGGCGGGAGACGGAGAAGACCAAATAGAGAAGAGGCTTTGTCCTGCTTAGCTTTGGATTCCCGTCCCTAAGTCGATGCTGCCATTTGGATATTGAAAATCGTGTTTTGCTCTAGGCTCGTTTCAAAAACTAGAGTTGACAAAAAAGTGGATTTTAATGTAAAATCTAAAGGTTTCTAGCTCTGCATAACGTTGTAGAAGAATAGAAGAAAACCCATTTTCTGAATGATAGATGTCGGGCAATTTGTTACGTTCAGTGATTGGAAAAATTACTAGCAATAAGCGATTGGTTCGTAAATTAACTGGATACGATTTAATACGTAAATTGTAAACACGTCCTTGGGAATGTATTGCTGGATAGTATGTTTATACCTGATTTTTCTGAAAAAAAATGATAACTTGAATGTGTATAAAAAATTGCAAATTTAAAACATATGTATGGTGAGCGCTGGATATATGTAAATCAATTACCAGTAGCACGTATATGTATTTATTTTAAAATTTAAAAACGTTATCATTAGCTAGTTTATGCCTGCTTCGACTGAAATATAACGGATTTACTAGATATTTTCGTACAAGTGATACTTTTCAATCTCAACCAAGGTTATCGATTTGGAAATGTTTCTTATATAGGATTACCAATGTTGATTAAATAAATAAGTAACTAAATTTTAAATCCTATTTTAAACATTTATTTAAATCATAGACACGATAGGAAAGTAAATAAAACGCTTCACACTATAATTTTTACAACTCATTAAAATCATTAGATAAAAACAAGTAAAGAGTCAAAATGATAGATTTCTTGCATAGCTTATATCGTCACGTGATATGACTCAAAAGCGGATGTCATGGAGACGGAAGTGATTCGCGTCAGTACGGAAGTGCTCAACCAGTTGGATTCGCTTCTCACACACCACTTCGGAGGTAAATTGACATCGATTTGAATGTACATTGTATTTCCAAAAGTGTCGAAACAGTGTTCTTATGAATGGTATCTGACATCAGAAGAAAGGCATGATTATGAAATTGTATGAGTTTTCCATTTTACTTCTCTTTGACCAACACCTTAAGAGTAAATCGACAAATACTGTGGATGTAATAAGTGAAAAATAAACACTATGATTGACAACCTCATTATATATTTATGTTTAAAACAGCCCATTTCATGCAAGATTTCAACGAACACCAAACTGCCCTTTAAACATACAGGCCCCTGGTCTCATACCGTGTGATATCGTGTTTTATAGCAAACAACATAATATTTTCATGTTTCAGTCTTTAAAGACTCTCGGGTGCGTCCACCCTTTATAATGTTTCTTCAAAGCTGATCTTACTTAGTGCAAAGAGGCCTTTGCTTAACAAAGTGTTGATACATTTTGTACCTTTAAGGATCTTGATACATCAACATACGTTTCTAAGAATGTAAATGATTGGGCTCCGTTCATAGATATAAGAACAAAGAAGGCTTATCTAAATATCAAAGGTTTGGTGTGTTTTTTAGAGGATCCAGATGACAAAACCCTTGACACGGAAAATCGGCAGCAATATAGCATAACTAATCCAAGTCTCCAATATAATCATGGTCTGGATTTCCATCACAGTTTTGGCGAACGAATATGTCATCGGTGCTAAAGGGTTTAGCAGCTTCGTCACAACATCGTGTTTGTCATGTAAATTTATTCATTGATCCCCTTCAGGTGGTACCTGTTTAATGAGTAATGAATACGTATGTCGATGCTAGAAGTTTGTTGTTGTTGTTTTTCAAGAGCACTGAATTATGCCTATCTAGTCTATCCAGCCTATCTACTCGATTTCATTTACCCTATTTATTTCATAGAAGAACGAGTGAAGATACTTTTCAAAGATAATTATGATGAATTGAAATTTATGACATTTACTCAGTCGTTAAAATGACAAAAACAAGTTTGACATGACAATTATTAAAACATCTCCAACTAGTTATTTACACATCTTCTGTTTGTTGCCAGTTTTCTGTTTCTTTTCTTCACGATTGCTCGATAAAAGGATCCGTAAGGACAACCTTCGATTGTTCATCATTGCACTTTCCAGCCCTAACTCGTAAGCAATAATGATAGGGCTCCAGGGTAAACTAAAGGTGCCTCGTTATTCAAAGCCAAACTCACAAGTAGCCAAGGCATCCCTAAATCAACGAACCATTTGTCCACCCACTCCGTGCCCCGTCCAAACACCACCATGCGTTCAGTGTCCTTTCGTGTCATAGTAGTCGCTAGCCATTATCTTTGTGCCTCCATAATTGATTGCAAGTTTATGCTTCCCTTAATCCTTTGCTGTCGCTTTATGCGTCGAAATGCAATTTATGATGGCGAGTTATTGTTGCTGACTCCAACCGTAGTAGGACTTTGGGGCTTCTCAAAAGTCGGGGAGCTATGGAATTCGAAAGTAATAAGTATTCAGACGTTTGTCGTGAATTTAAGGACGTGTTTTATGCTCTGGCGATTGTGATGTATAAATATAGATGTACATAATGATAAATCCCTTTCAAATATACTGAATGAGACAGGAAATAAACTGTACAGTTAAGTACTTCCTGTTTTCTTCGAATCGATATTTCACAGTTGATTGCTTTTAGGTTTGATATATAAAACAATTTGTTTTAGATTTCTGTGGCAATCACATATACCGAGGGTAGATATCTAATATCAGCAAATCATATCTGGTACTAAAAAAACTTCATACCAGAAATATAATTGCTCTCCATGGTTTTGATTACTAAATTGAAATTGCAAATGTTTTTCGAGTAAATGGGAGCAACGTCAACTTTATGCAGTTACTTTATAAACCAGGATATGACTCATTCTGTGACATTCACATATAAGTTATCTGCTTGACCAAGCAAAGAAAGCGTAGAGGTAAGAGAGGTGAACCAAACATAGTAAATTCTATACGATTCATTACATTTGTTACTCTTTTCCTACATCACAAATGAAAAAGGATTACATATATATTTACGAGATAGCGGGTCAAAGAGACAAATAAGTTATTGGGTGGCTCTTATAGGAAACAACAAAATTTGCTGTGTCGATTCATAATTGTGAATGCCGGGAGAGTGATGTGCAAAGTCGATAGAATGTTGCGCCAAAAACCCCAGAACTACAGCACTACTTTAATTGTCCGTAAAAGTTACAAAACAAACGATTTTCCCGTCTAAACCCCCTTTAAAAAGATAAGAGCACTCAACTCGAGCATTGCAAAATCTTCTAATCGCTAATCCCGCAGCCGCTGGGCGCCATTATGTGACCCATTTATCGCCCGGGCGCATCGCTCCATTGCGCTGGTGACAGGCGGAGTAAAAATCTCAAAACGCCGATGCTACTGTCACTAAATGTTTTTTGTTTTCTTGGAAAACAGGATCTGTTCTGCGTTACTTTGTTGGATCAGTAACGAAGAGAATAATATTGTTACCGCTCGGCAACATCGCTCCGTTCCCATTATTTAGATACAAAAAAGTTCGTTTTTGTGAAGAGTTCCATTAATTAACAAGGAAACAGTTCTTTTAGTTCTTGAAAAGTTCAATTATCTGTGGTAGAAAATAACGGTAATTTTGCGTAATGAGGTGATGTGTCAGTTCTAATTTACTGCTTCGAGTAAAGTATCGAGTTCGATTTGATTTCGCTGCTTAGAAACACGACCGGATTCTTTCACCTTTTATCAAGTTTGGGCTCATTATTCTTAGCAGAGAACTGCAATACCTTGCTTTGAAATAAATGAACTCGAAACACAATTCGACATCTAGCTCTTTCAGACATATTCAGACCATTACGAAAAATAAAAGCCTGAAGTTTGTTGTTTGTTTGGAAGGGACAACCTATTCCTGTTGTGCTCGTCGTGTTTGTGTCAACGCGGCCTGAAAAAAGGAACGAGCTGCTTCCGTCCCGTCACTTCTTCATTGTCATCTGTGAATATAGGAATGGGTGTAAATCAAGACGCTTGTCGTTTCAAGAATATTGCTCATGTGTTTCATGTGAAGGCTAGCATTGAAGACGAAAAAAGAAATTGCGAGCAAGCAGATAAATAAAGAGCAGAAGACCGAACAGAAATCGATTCCGGTGAAAGCCGTTTTTGATGCAACTGTTTTGTATGGCTTAACATCTTCCGTTTATCACTTTTCATCCTCACTGTGTCTTTAGCGTTTCACAAGATAACTCGAGTTTTTTTGTATGATAAGTAAGATAACATCACGCACGTAAACTAGAACCATGCTTATATAGGACCTTATAAGTTACGAATGAATGATTAAGTACATTTTCGAAGTATTCCGGATTTCGTTTTGTCACTCATTCCCTATTTAGTGATATGTTTCTGTGACAAGTGATTCTAAATGAGTAAATAAACGAAGCGGATCCGTGAATGGTGGAACACTTGAGCCAGAGTGGGGCCCAAAGACTGCAGCGGAAGCTGTTTTTTGTTTGGTTTCTCTAGACAAATGTAATAAGGGTGCTTATTTTGAAGCTATTGCTCAAGCAGTTAGCTCTCAAAATGCCAATTTGGGCGTCGGGCAATACCAACACTGGTGTCATGTCACTAATGAGCAAATAGCCAGGGGGGTTGTTTAGACACATTGATTAGGTCCCGTCTTTAACCATTATGAAAAAAAAAACATGGAAAAAGACATAGTTTTTATGTTTTTTTTTGTTTGTTTGTTGTTGTTTTACTTTTTTATGTAAGCATGAGTAAAAGGATGATAACGTTTTTAAGGTGCGGATCCAGAAAGCATTGATCCGGGACGGCAATGTGTAGAATTATATAGTAGAACCGATCGGGGCGTCAGCATATTCTCCCAAGACATATCTTAGCATTCGAGCAATGAAACACCACCATAACCCAACTCTTTCTTAAGCATAATATTGTCAAATAAGCAGGACATTGCACATGCAGACACCTGAAGAGCACCACCTTAATTGTTTTCCACTTTCAGAAAATTTCTCCGCAACATATGAGAAGAATAACAAAGAATTACACCTTTCTCCCATGCGTCACTGTACTTGATAATGAAATAGAATTGTAATAAATAACAAGATACTTTGTCTGGATGATATGTGTAACAACGATTTACCCTCCAACGCAATGTGTAAAAAAGGGGGTGCCTAAACTACCCTTATCGCCTCGCACAAATGACTCAAAACACGAGAATAGGCCCTCACAAACAGCGACTTAAAGTCACATGATGGACGCACAGACCGAGCAATCGACGTCATCGTAAAGTTCGCAATGGATTGGGTTCCGAGTAAACGATGCCGTCGCGTTACATAGCAATGTTGGCTAAAGTGCTTTGCGATTAACTGATTGATGACTGAAAAGAAATCCATTCCTACTGATCGATATAAAAAGTGAATCTAATTGGCCATGCCCAGAATATATTGAAATATTTTTGAAAACAATATCACCTTTTCATATATAACTTCGTGTTGCACATCGAAAATCGCGAAACACTGTATCCACATTGGGTACCGTATGCAAATGGACCCACGGATTTTAGGCTTCATGCTCATTCATCAAGAGTCATTTAACCTGACTCGAATTGTAATGAGGCATTCTCTTACAGTTTTTCTTTCGTTTTGTGTGTGCTTGTCTGTGTGCTTTATATTTGGTAAACTTCATAAGAACTTTTGCTATTTTTGGGCCTTATGAGTTAACAATGATTTTGATGGAGATGACTCGGTTTGAAATAAGTTTGACGGGGAGAAGGAGTGGGTTTAGCAGTCATTTCGACCCGAAGAACATAATGAATTTTGAAGGATTGAGGTATGACGCCCTTAGCGCACTTCCCGTTTCTATCCTTTACTTTTCGCGATGAACATCCAACCCATTTTAAATAAAAAGTATATACATGTACCGGTATATACAATTCGCTGATAATATTGTGTTGTATATTTGCAGAGGACAGTCTACGGCGCCTGCAGGAGATCAACGACGGGATCCACAAACTGCGCGATAGCAACGCCAACGGCGACAACCAGGTAGAGCTCCTGACCATCTCGAGCACCCGCTCCCACCCATATAAGGACATGAAACATATTAGGATATGAAACCGATTTCTATATTTTCACAACTCAGAGACAATTCAGGCACCTTAGGGTTTATCTCAGCTCGATCGTTTTACTGTGAAGATATTCGGGTTATTTCGATCCAACTTTCACAGAAAATTCTAAATGACCTTATGATATACACAACTACAATCTTAACAGCAACTTTTTACGTCACAGTCGTTGAAGTGCCATTGACAAGCCGACACATAACAATCTAACACACATATTATATTGGTCTTCTCATCTCGAGATCAACACCATTGGCCTGTACATTCTAAACCTACTCGAGACTCATGTCACTGATCGTCATCGGATCAGCTGGGTTTAGGTAGTGCCTCGCATACTCCTTCTGTAAGCGAGAGTTACAGAGTCAATCCTCGCGGCTTCTACCACATTTGTTGTTTCTCTGTAGCAATAAAACAATATAAAGGTAGGGTACAATATGAACTAGGAAAGGGTTGGATCCTGACATTCGATCCCCATAGTGATAAAAATTCGTTGATGGTATTCCATTTTGGTATTCCACACCTTACTATGTTTTCAATACGAAAATCTAAGACACAATAACAAATGAAAAAGGATTTATACTTGTAGTTTGTCATAACATTTGCGCTATAGATAATGATTGCATGCATTGATTACTGCGTTTTTCATTGAATCCGTATTGTTTAACACAAGTACATCGTCTCAATCCTACACATATCACAATGATGCGCACTTTCCACCCATACATTTCCGGACCTTTTTTTTCAATAAACGTATATAAGTACTATTCATGCTTAAATCGATCGTACAATTAGCATACCATATACATTTTGCATTATACACTTCAAGTACTACTCTATCCGGTGCACAACTAGCTTAATAAACGAGCACTTATAACATCTCCACTTTATCAAATACATACTTATTGCTTTTATCAGGTAGACACTGAAATCCGTACTCATCCTCTTGAAACTGATGACATTTTTTATCCCGGTATATGCTTCACCTTGATTCAATTATATTAAAAACATTTGTTTTATATAAAATTTAAATTGCAGTAGAATGTTCAATATTCAATTAAAGGGTATTTAATATAAATGCAAGTACTGTAGATGGACATACTATGCGTTTATCACTTCATTGGATAATATTTAGAATTAATGTAATTATAGCGTTTATAGGAAAGCTTTTATTAAAAGAGCATTGTTCAAATTAAAAATCAAAATATGTTCCGACGTATTGAAGCAACATTAAGGATATTTGATCCATTTATGAGCAAGGTATATCATTCTATTTTCTATCAATCAATAATTTATAAAGCAAATCGCTTTATTGATTTTGAAAAAATAATAAAGTCACACATTAATTAGGTTTTAACGATATACATGTATTGACACAATTGTGTTTCATTAAAGTTTGGCAATGACCGTATAAATCTTTCGTTAAGGTAGTTTAATATAAATTAAGATTGTACCCGGTAGACATAATCTCATCAGCGTCTTTCTCATTACTACGGTCTTTAGTTTGCGTATATTAGAGTTAATTATGATGAAAAGTAAAAAAAAAATTAAGCTTGTCTACCCTGGAGATGACGCGTCATATTGTGAGTTGGCCTAAGGGTTTGTTTCTACTGATTGTGTTATGTTATCATTTTTCCTGCAATTTCTAGTTTCGCTTTTCTCTTGGTTGTTTGTTTTTATGCTTCATTACTGTCAGTCAAAGTTGAGCTGCACGGTTGGGTAATTTGAGCAAGCGCCTATTAATGATGTAGAAAATGTTATATTCATTCCTGAATAAGCATCGCAGCATTAGGCATATTATCGTTTGATATTAAAGTACAGGTTGTATTTTTATGACAGGGGTATAATCTTAATTTGCAAAAGTGCTTATACAATTAGTCTTTATTCCCAAATAATGTCCCTCCCTGGCTGCATTGCTACATTACCCACTTTGATACAGCCGCTATGAATCTCCCTATCTCGCGAATGCAACATTTTGAAGAAATGCACGTATAAAAACCTATTAAATGCCCAATAAATGTAACCAAATGATATCGTATGGACAGTATTTTTTCCAAATGAATCATACAAAGAAAAAAAAAAAGAAATCCTCGAACATATTCCTTTTGTGTAAAGGCTAAAATAAACACATAAATTGGAACCCGATCCGGTCACAAAGGTGTTAGAATACTCTCCGAGTACAATGTCAAGCATGACTTTGACGAGAATCTATTACTCTTTTCTTACTGCTGTGTGAAATACCCATCCATTTGTCACCCTGTCGCCCTGTGAGCGGAATAGAGCACTACTTATCCAATAGATCCAAAAATATCTGCCGCCGCTTAGGCGTCCAAAGCGTTGTTTTTGCATTGGGTTCTTTTGGGTTGTATTTGATCTGGGTCACTGTAAGAAACAAATAATTGTCAAACCTGTATCCCTGTTGTTAAAGGCTCAGCACTATTTACTAACACCAATGATTTATTCAAAAATGATCAATCTGACCATCTAGTTCAAACAAATGTTAATAAAAATGTAAAACCAGATGTTGATTTCCTACCCTGCCAATGTCGACCCGTCGTGTCTTTTGTACCAAATAGGCGACACAAGAGCTTGTGATTTAATTTTAGTGTTTTGCCCCGACTCAAAACGCTATCTTGGGACTTGGGGTGTTTTTGCCTTTTTAATAATCGTCGCGTTCAGGGAGCGGAATACAAACGAAGCTTTGGGGTTTTATTTGGTACAACGGCAAGGTCAAGTTACCGACTCAATAGTAATCACGTTTTGATGTCAATTTCTATGGCTTGATTTGCTCTCTTTCTCATTTTATTTTTGCGTCCTATAAAAAAAGTCCTGTTCATTACCTTATGACCGAAAATATTTGTTCAAATAAACCGTTGTATTTTTACCGTTTTCATATTCATCTATTTAATTTGGACAATGGATCGAACTATGATCAGTCTTCTGTTTGAGAAGTCACAATCACAATAATTGTGGGGCACAAGGCAAATATGAATAAAGACAAGTTGGTGGATTTTTATTTATTGAATGCCGTCAGTGCTTTGCATTGCTTTATTTGGAACCGTCGGTCCGAGTTACATGACATCCTATTGTAATCCGCTTAGAGTTTTTGATTTAGAATGAAAGACACAAAAAACTAAACCGGTCAATATTTGATCATATTTTTGTAGCCCGTTTAATATTTATGTTGATAGTCACAGTTCCCGAAACTCTACAATAAGTACTAATCTATAAATTGCGTTAAGCCATCGAAATCTTTCAATTAAGAGATGCTTACACCCAAGTAACTGATATTGGTACAAGTTCCTTAGTACATTGTTCCATTCAAAAGTATTCCGAAGCCAACGGGACATATATATTGATTAGGAAATAAACGCAATAAAGTAAGGATACTGATTCAGCTTGGTGATGAAACGAAACATTTTTCATTGGCTCGGTTTTACTGACATTCCTTAATACAATCTAGTTAAAGCAAATAAAAGGCAAATTTAACGGAACTCAAAGTTACAATATACATAATGTAACCAATATCTTCTGGTTCAATATTTTTATAATTTCGTTGACACTATTCTTCAATATTCATATCATAGACAAAGTTTATATTTAATATAAAAAAAACTTATTTTCATGGCTTTCCTTTTTGTTTTGGGTTAACCTCGTCTTTTTCGGCGACTTATCCTCTTTTCTAAAATGAGTCACATCCCCTTCCCATTCACAAATGCCTCACGGTGTCGTCTTTCCATTATTTATCTCGATATTTTGTCTCTCAGGGAAGAATTATTTTATGTTACCTATGGTACATTGAATCTTAAGCAAATATTCTTCGTTTATGTAATGGTAATTGATAGGGCTCTCAATGGTCTAAGCTTTTCTGATTTGAAATCTTAGCCAGGAAATTGCAGGGCCTAAAATTACCAGTATTGGCGTCCTTGAAAATTCTAAGCATCTGTTTATTTATTCATATATCAAGTTAGCTTTTAAGGTTACTTTTAGAAAAGAAAAGCCATTCGATAATTTGGTTCATTAGCTGCACCGCCAAAATTTCATTATCCATTTTTAATTAAACAAACAAACAAAAAGTCTCGGTCAGTACGCCTTTGCTGGATTTTCGTCCTGCTTTTTTGACCACAACACACTTGTCACGACAGCTGAAGGGGAAAATGAGCGCTTTGGACCCTGGTCACTCTTCGCTCATCCGTCACCAACGAACCTTGACACCGTGACCGCCTTGCCGACATCCTGTGTTTATCATTATTCGCCTGTCCATCTAAGGGGCGTTGGCTGGCTGGTTGGTACTTCATTTAAGAAGGGGGTTGTAGGGGCTGGAGGGGAACACGTATGTAACTCATACTCAATTTTCTCATATTCAATTTTCTCCTCCAGATAACACATCCTAAGTTAGATTATGTGTTGATATGAGCATATATATTAAGCAATGAAATAATGATGTACATAGCACTTTTTTTTGCCATGAGAACGTCACATATGTTTAGTCGTTTCGTGGAAAGATAAAATCGTAATGTCTCATTTAGCTATTGACATTTTTTCAGTACTCCCAAATGATGTTTTCCAAAATATCTGTGTCACGACATAGACAAAGTGATACATTGGGCATGTTCATATTCATGTTCATCTGGTATATTATTCTGCATACGGTAACTCACACTACATTGTACAACTACTAGTCTAGTCGACCCAGAGATTTCATTATAGATACTGGGTTTACTATGCTCTGATATTCTTCCCGGAACCTCATGAACATGCATACATGTCTGATCTGTAAACAATGTTTTCACTCTTTAAAAAAAAACGTAATAAAAGATTCTAGAAGTTCGCTCCACTCCCCCTCCCCCATCCAGGGCAGCGGGCATTGAATCTCCTCATTGGGTGATCTCCTCATTCATTACACTGAGAGTTAAGGCGATGCCAGCGAGACACCAATGTCATCCACACTTAGGCATCACACACTCCTGCTATCTGTCTCCTTAATCCCTCTTCCTTCTTGGTTCTACTGCCCACGTGGTTGCACCGACGGCCTCAGTACAGGAATTGTTGGGTCCAAGGTGGTTGTGTTTGAAAGTTTTCAGTATTTGTCATGTTGACCCCAGGGTTTATGAACTGCTTAGAAAACAAGCACCTAATGATACAAGGGACATGTAATAATGGCCTTTCATTGCAATGAAATTAAACAAGCAACAACTAATATTATGCAATATAATAATATAAATAAGGATTTTTGTTGTATTATGTGAAGCATATAAAGTGACCTCTATATTATCTCTTTGCAGAATACGCGGCGGAACTCCTTGCAACGGCATAGCACTTCCTGCCCTTCACTGGCCGACAAGCTCCTCACAGCCACCAAAATCATCCCCATCGACGACATCGGTAAGGCAGTTCTACGTTAAAATAAATATGACCGAAGGTCACGGATAAAAACTGGCAACATAGGGTTTATAAGGGAAATTTATTCTAAATATGTATGTGCATGCATACAGATTTCCTAATGTAACATGCCATCCCTTTATGTGTGGCTTCCTTTTGTCATAAAAAGCAGGAACAAAATGAAATGTATTTAAATTGAAATGAAATTTGAATGTAATGCAATTTGGAAACAGCGCGTGTAGATCATAAAGCATTCTGGCCTTTAATCAAATCTATGAAACAAAAATTGACACATGGATTGTTTGCTGTAAATAGGGAAGTTCAGGCAATAAATAAGGTAATAAAGACGTTGGTTAGAACGGGAAATGAAAATCTTATGAAAGCAATCTATCTATTGACAATTTTTTTCAAGGAGGTGTAGTCATTTTCGTTGAACTTTAAATGAAATTAGTGAAAGAGGACCGCCAAATCATAAGTCAATTTGGATTTTAGAGTGTGAGATTCAATAGAATTTATTAATGTTTTTTTTTGAGATGTGTTAGAACTGTATCGTTTGGACTGCGCGATCATCGCTTAAAATGCCGATACCTCATCTGTCGATTTTCAATATAAACTCATCTACCGCCCTGGATGGTGTGGTTTTCAATGTTGTATCTCTCATTGTGTTCCCATCATGTCTATTTACTCATTGGGTCGATGAGGAGGTATCATTAACTCAATTTAGCCTTTAAAAAGCATGCCAGTAAAACCTACTCAATTACAGTTTAGAGATTAAATGAGTGTTCCCGATGAAGGCCCGTTCGTCCAAACGTCAAGACAATACTTCTTTTCTCACTTACTTACTTTTAAATTGGCCAAATAGAGATGACCGCACCACGTTGAAAGTCGTTATTCATTAAGACTCATCTTTTGTATTTGCGTTCCTATGGGAATTTCGACAGATGCTTTAAAGTCCTGCATCCAAGACGCGTCCTTCTAGGAGTCTTCTGTCATCAATGTATTAACTGATTTGAATCTTGTGTCTAGACAGTTAAACCCCCTTTTCTAGCGATTTTCCTCATTAATAGATCCTGCCATTAAAGTCATAAGCAGTGTCCGTGTGGTCCAATTTCATGTTGGTTTTCAAAATAGACTCTTTATGCTACTCTTTTTTTGCTACCATCCCGTCTTTGTTCAAGACTCAGGTACCTGGGAATCTCATTTAAACGCATATTCAAACAAAACGTCAGAATACCGTTTCTAAGTTATGGGATATTGAGACACCATAATTATTTTTGGTTGAACAAATTTGAAGCGTATTTTAGATTGATTGAGCTATGAATAACATGTTAAGGATAGTTCGTTTGAGACAATGAATGTGTAACTATAACTAAGATATATTTTTCAACGTTCGCATACCATTGTCACGTAACCAAGTTGCGCGCCCTTCATGCAGGGGTCCCTCGTCTCCCCATTGCATGTCAAGCAACCATAATGCATTGCGCTAAGCTGCTTTCTTTACCCGAGCGACGACGACGTCTAACTATCCCGAACCCCCTTCCCCCTCGCCCCTCCCCTGATTAAGCGACGGGTTGAAGTGTTCTCTCGTTGCTATGGTGTGCCTTCCTCACCGTGTCCAGGGTAGCACCGGGTGTTCTAATAGATTGCCTTAAGTGAATCCCACTTTGCACATTGTTGTTGGACCCGAGGGCCACATTTTTGTGGTTCCTAACGATGGCGACGCCGGAGAGATATGTATTTATCCCCCGTGAAAACGAGGGGATATAGGGTTGAGCTTGTCCGTCTGTCTGTCCGTCTGTCCGTCTGTCCGTCCGTCTGTCTGTCCGTCCGTCTGTCTGTCCCGTTTGATGTGGGGTACTTTGTGCACGCGAGTTAGGTATGAAGGAGTTTAGCTAGAGCTTTCAAATTTTATACACGTATAAACCAAGGTCTGAAGTCGTGCCTCGTCAAGGTTTTATCTCGATCGGTTGAAAATTGTCGATTCTGGAGCACTTTAAAAATGGTCGATTTTAAACTTTTTTTTCAGATGTTAAGTACTTTGTGCACGCGAGTTTGGTCTGAAGCAATTGAGTTAGAGCCTTCAGATTTCATACACGCATAAACAAAGGTCTGAAGTCGTGCCTCGTCAAGGTTTTATCTCGATCGGTTGAAAATTGTTGATTCTGGAGCACTTTAAAAATTGTCGATTTTAAACAGATTCTCAGATGCCAAGCACTTTGTGCACGCGAGTTTGGTATGAAGCAATTAAGCTAGACCTTTCAAATTTTATTCTCGTATAAACCGAGGTCTGAATTCGTGCCTCGTCAAGGTTTTATCTGGATCGGTTGAAAATTGTCGATTCTGGACCACTTAAAAATTGTCGATTTTAGAGTTTTTGTCATATGCCAAGCACTTTGTGCAGGTGAGTTTGGTCTGAAGCAATTGAGCCAGAGTTTTTTTTAATTTAATACACAAATAAACCAGGGCCTGAAGTCGTGCCTCGTCATGATGTCATCTCGATCGGTTGAAAATTGTCGATTTCGGAGCACTTTAAAAAAGTAGCAAAAAGTTCATATTCAGATGAGGAAATGTGGGTGATAATATTAGAT
>LQRL01127194.1:7374-21700 GCA_001703475.1 Hydroides elegans
TAATGTGGGATTATTGAATTATTGCTGGTGTTTGTCATGCGAAAGGCACTATAAAGTCATCATGAAAATAATACTGTCAGATAATGTCATGAGAAATACATTTATATTATCATTAGTTGGTTTAATCATAAATATAAATCACTACAACTATTTTGTACACTTTATTTTAGATGGATATGATATTTGTTGAGTCGTTGAAAATATGACGTAAAAAGTTTTTTTTTCTTCAGAAATGATAAATCAGTTATCATCTTATACTTAATGACTGGAAAATAGTTGTTAATGGTATTGAAAACTAAAACAATGTGTGTAATTTGAATAACCGTGTAATTTACATAATAAAAAATAATGTTTGTTTCTTACTGATAAAAAAAACAGATAAAACAGTTTATACAACAACGTATGCCATGACTCTTTCTAGTTTCGTATCACGTGACGTTCTCATAAGTATTAAGAATATTAACTTGGATTAATTTATCATAACGACGATTTCTGGATAATGCCTTATTGGAAGAATAAGTAAATGGGAAACAACTGGATTGCTACATATACATGATTTTATCACATACGATAGGGAACACATGACTATAAAGTGAATTGGGGTTTCCGGATGGCTCGTCACATGACTTTTCTTATTTAAAATAAACCTAAACTAACAACGAAGTGAACAAAAAATATGTTTCTTATTATTAGAATTCAATTCCAAATGAAACCTATCTGTTATATCGTCCGTCAAGAATAAGGAATTCGTAACAAAACACTTTTCTTTCTGGATATATCTACATTTTTTTCCGCAATTTACCTTTTCACAACCACGTGGTCATCATTGAGTTTCAACTTTTGTCTCAAAATAGATCCTTATATTAAGGACGTCTTAGTCATCATCTCCCTACTTACAGACGATGACGAACCTGAAAGAAGAACCGAACAGCGGCAGTGGCGGCGGAACAGGACACCATGTGACAGCGCATGCGCATAATGCTCATAATGCAGCGATGAGGGGCTGGTTGCAACCGCCGCCGCAGCCACACGACTTAGCGGCGATGGCGCAGAACTACGGAAGGTATGTAGAGATGAGTCACCTCGACAAGACGTCGAGTAACGTCAATAGGACGAAATGTTTTGGGGCCAATCTAAAAGTTATTCGGGTGTGTATATTCGTTACGGACATCTGATACATTATGTCGATGCGATAAATTTTTTACCTATTGTAACATTCAAAGTTCAAAGTTTTGAAATTATTTTTGTTATATAATTTATTAAACAAAACTATTTTAAAAGCTGTTATTTTTAAAAACGCAATTGTGTATGAATGTAATTTAAAACGCTTTCTACGAAAGAGTTGAATGATGTCAATGAAGTAAAAAGCAAACAATAAGCCACAATAATATTCATTGTTATTTTGCCTTTAAGACTTGAGGCAGCTTGCTTTTAGTTAGGTCGAGCGCGCGACGAGAAGTCACTGTTCAACTATGTTAATAAATAAATCAACTAATATTGTTTAACAATGCGAACAATAATTTTAAAAACAAATTCTTCAAACATTCCAGTTGCGAACTGGGTCGAGCCCACTACGAGAAGCAGCCTCCAAACAACCTTCGCAAATCCAACTTCTTCCATTTCGTGATCGCTCTGTTCGACAAAGACGGGCAGCCGGTCGAAGTGGAGAGGACGGCGTTCATTGGATTCATCGAGAAGGACAAGGTGAGATAGTTTATGGATTTTGAAGTTTATGTGGAATACTATTCTATATTCCAAAATTTAATCAAATTTATAGGTTTTGATGTATATAACCAGAAAGACTAGTGGAGGGATGCAACGACGATTCGCCCTGACTAAGCTTGGACCATTAAAAAAAATAATGTGAATTCATATATAATTAGATTAGATTTTATGTTTATATTTTGCTTTAACGCTTAGATTATTATTTTCTTAAATAAAAAACATGTTCTCCTCTATATGAATATCATATAATTTCATATTATCGTTTGCTTGTGATGACAGATAAAAATGAATGAATTTTATTTTAATTTTGGGTTTAGCCCTGCGAAGCTTGCAATTGTGATTTAGCGATTTTATTTAATGCTTATTTAAGGAAATCGACGGGCAGAAGACGAAAAACGGAATCCATTACAGGGTTCAGTTGCTCTATGCAAATGGTGAGTAACCATAATCAGTTTAATTTCTTTTTCATTTTTAATTTTCAATTCTTAGGACATAGAGTTTCCGAAGAATTTCCCCGAAGTACTTGTGGTCGTGAAAAATATGACAAACTTGGCGTATTTGCGTGTTGCTCCCAAAAACGCTAAACGAGTTTCGCGAAAAAGTCCTTCCTTAATCCAGTACCATGTTTTTCTGTCCCCATTGACATCTGTTCCGTTGGGGAAACGAACTACGGGTAAAGTCCTAAACGTCATTTTTCATATTTCACCACCAGCGTCGACGTGTGCAAATCCATTGCAATCTCCTCTCATTTGCGGCCCCTTGACCCTCGCAAAGGTCATTCATTACCGACCGCCGTGGTGGGGAGTGTTCGATACATGCATTCGTCAAATAACGTGGAAATCGAACAAATGCTCAGGGAAAACGTATATGGATATGAATATGATTCTTGATAATAGATCGTGACAACAAAAATGAAAACATGTATCTCGTAATGACACACGTTCCCGACCAAAAAAAAGAAAATCCCTGTTGATTTGATATCGTTGATTTATATCATGCCATAACTTTGAAATCAGCATATATATTGACAACTTTTCGAAAAACAAATCGTTGCGCCCTTTAAACATTGACAACGTTTATAAAATACATAACTTATTTGCGTTTTCATGATGCACCAAGATGCTAAAAAAATCGATATTCGTGATTCGGAACAATTAAGAGAGCTATTCGGATTAACGGGGAATAATTTGAAATTGGCGGTAACCTGTAATCGTTAAATCTAAACCTTAGCATATGGGATTTCATTAAAAGCAACAATTGAAATTAGGCTTCATTACTTTATTGCTTTTGATGCTTCATATAACGCGTGTAGCAAAACCATTTATGGAAAATTAGACGACGGGCGTCAAACCAAATTGAGGAGCACTCAACGGATTTTTTTGGCGAAAAGTATTAGAAGTGGTCTAAATCATGAAGGAAACTATCCAAAAACATCGTACAATAACTATTATTAATTTTTATATAAAAATCTTTATTCTGTTTTTGGAAGCAAGTTGAACATTGTTGGTGTTGCAAAGAACTTTTTAGAGGCTTTCCTACAAGAATAAACCTTATTTTTGAGATTACAATGTTCTACAAGAATTAACATTTCTCCTACCAGAATAAAGAATCGTTTACAAGAATTAAGATTCCTACCAGAATTAAGATTAAAAGGTGTTTTTTTTGCTACAAGAATTAAGATGACGTTAATGACGACACTTCTCGCGCCATTTTTTAAAATAACCATTACCAAAAGCATTGAAATTCAAATACATAGTTTAAAGTTAATAATTTCATCATTTTAATAGTGATTTCATATGTGAAAGCTGGTGCGCATTATACGGGTTTTTAATATATTTATTCGGGTGATTTTTATTCTGAAAAAGGAAAAATCCTTTATATGTTTATTCTGAAAAATGTGCAAGGAAACTTTATGAATTATTTTTCATGTTTATTCTGTTCGGGTGTTTTGCAAGCAAGCATACCATGTCAAAAGAATAGACATTTACCCGAATAAACCGTTGAGTGCCCTCGCAAAATGCCTCTTCTTTTATAAATATGTTTCACAAACGTAGGCGGTAAAATCAAAAAGCCCTTATTGAACATACATAATAGATTAAGAATAAAGTTTAATGATGATATTAATCTTAATTTGTCGTTTTATTGCTTACAGGCGTGCGACAGGAACAAGACCTCTTTGTTCGACTTCTTGACTCCAGCTCTAAACAGGTACGTTTGTGAAAATTACTTTTTTAAATATTAACATGAAGAGTTGTCGCAATATCGGAAAATTCTTCAGCCGAATGGATTTAGGGATACTAATCCTGGCTACATACATGAATTTACAATTTTTCAAACTATTTTTTAAGTATCTGCAAATAGATAGACAAAAACATATATTAGACTTCTACGCATTGAGCAATTCAGTGACTGAATGCGTTACAACTGTATTTAAATTACGGGGATTGGCCACTTCGGTCCCTGCCACTTTGGCCCCTACCACTTCGGCCCCTTCGGCCCCTTTTGGAAAAGACACTTCGGCCCCTCGTCAAATCACTTCGGCCCCTCATAATAAGACACTTCGGCCCCTAGCAAAAGACACTTCGGCCCCTAGCAAAAGACACTTCGGCCCCTAATTTTTCGGATGTTGGTTAAATTGGCCCCTTGGTTAAATTGTCATCAAACTGTCAAAACCTTTTAACATTTCTTAAACAAATGATAAAGAGAACCTCAAAATATTCAAACGCCCATATCCATCTATCAGCAGAGCAGTCTCTTTAAAAATGGGGGCGTATCATTTTGAGTGTAATGGCCTCTGACTTTCGCCTTGTGCCCTCACCCCCCTTTGATCGTAACCCTTTGTAATGAAGCCCCATTTCCGATGCGATGTCTTCCATATTGACTTCGGCACGTGGTGGTGCTTTATTGTTCTGTGATATGCAAACCGATGCAAAATACAGACAACTTGTGTTATTTTGTACAACAAATATAACAATACTGGTTTAACGAATCTTAAACTTAAATTTCTAGCAGCAGTGTTTATAGAGGTACGTATCCATCCGTCCATTATATAAAGACAGGGGGTGCCAGTAAAGAATATATTTGTACAGAGAGAGGGCGCCATTTTTTATATGCTATTTTGAGGCCAAACGGGTTGATGCCGCTTTTCGTCTTTGAAACTGTGCAAAGAAAAACGCCACAAAAAAAAAATTCAATAACCGAAAACTCGAAAGCCACTTTAGTAAGTATACAAGCCACATAGCAATTTATCCCCTAGGTTTGCGCAGTAAGCGGGGTTTTTTTGCCCTATTTTCGAGCATTCATTTTGGGTGAACGCGCCTTAACACTATCGAACCGGAATTAAAGCATCTCTTAACACATAATTTCATGGAAGAGAGCCATATGCACACGGTTACACATATGTAACCATAACAAGTTGAGTTGAATTCAAATTCATGTAAACGCTTTCAGTTTCAATACACAATATAAGAGAAAATATTAGAAAGCACGTAACTGTAAAATAAGTATGAAATAAGTGCATTGATTTGATTTCCGATGGGGCTAAGAAATACAATTAATTAGCTTCGTATTGTCAATTGTAAAAAGAAACATATTTCATTAAGAATGAAACCTACATTACATTTACCGGTCTTTGATATCTGAAACCCTGTCATGGAACAATCATACACATTTTGTGGCACGTGTGGTGTTTTCCTCGAAAAGATTAGCAATTAATAAATTTGAGACATTGCAAGTATTTCTCAAGAATAATTAAACTATATATGGGCGAGTGCAACCATAGTACTTGAGTGCTTGTTTGACACCTTCTTAAGCTTGTTTTAGCCAAGTCATTTCTTGGAGTGCAAGATTGTTCTTTAGGGGTTATTACATTGATAAGCTTTATTTCAGATACTGAATTTTCCTCGGAGTGCAACTTACATTTCTGAGTCGTAATTCTCCAAGCACGACTCAAGCTTGATTCAATATTATCTTTTTGTTCTGATTCAAGGCAAATAAATGCAATTTTATGTCTTTGCGAACGGATGCATCGTTTGCATGAAATCCTTTTATGAAACCTTATTTATTTGATAGGGGTTTTCATACAATTTGAACATCTCACATACTTTTTGATCATTTTGAAACAGTATTTTACTAAAGTGAAGTGTGAAGTATATAAATAGATGATCATTGTTGATTAACGATCCCATTGCCCATGAACCTATGTGAAAGCAAAGGTCATGTCTAAAAAAAACGCTCCGTGTGCCGAGAACATAAGGACGAAAAAAATAAATGCAATGATAACAATTATAATTGTTACATTGGGGGTAAAAAATATTAGCGATCAAATCCTCATCGGTAATGAATAAATGTAATGATTTCTGCAAGCATGAGCAATGCGGCATCCTTTGGTAGACGAAACTGATTTAAAAAGGTTGCATCGTTAAACTCTTCGAACCCACACGGCAAGACGTCCCTGGAAGTCGAGAGAACGACCTAATTTAAGGCCATATGTAAGTTTTCAGGACGTCCTTATTCGTCGCAGACGTAGAAAGGACGTCGCATCGAAGTCATGTCTGAATCGGACATACGAATAACGTCCAATGGACGCCGAGACGTAAAAGGACATCCGAAAAACTTACATATGGGCCCAAATTAGGTCGCCCTCTCGATGTCACGTCCGAATAAGACGTACTATGGACGACCCCTGCCGAGTGGGAAGGGATTCGATCTATCATGAATAACACGCTCAATAGGCTGATTTTCATTCACATCAATATCATCAAGATTATCTATATATTAAGCCATTTTTATATTGCTTTCAATTAATGAACTTGAAATGTAACCATTCAAATGAAATATTGGATAAAGTAACCTTAAAGTAAAGTGAATAAATTAAACTTTTATACTTATTTATACGCCTACATGTATTCTCACAAAATGACAAATATGGTGTATGATCTAAAGGAATCATTGCCTTCAAATACTTCAACCTTATGCAGATCAAATACATGTGACAGTACCTGACATTTAAAATACCAATAATGCAAGCTTGAGTAATGCTCAAGCACTTTAACCCAAGTATGACACTTGCACTCCAAACCCTTACTCAAGTAACGCTCAAGTCTTACTTGGGGCAATCAGTGATAGTTGCACTTGGGCAATAATGTTTCGTTTCAACAAAATATTATGTTTCTTATTAATAATATAAAATAAATCAATTGCGTATTACGTTAATTTAGTTTCGTACGCAAGTTTACGTACGTTTTGTAGGCATGGCTTTGTGATTTATCAAAACCTAAAAAATAGCTTTTCACTAAAATGATATTCTGGTAATATAATTGGTTAGAGATACTGTTAACAAAAAATGAATTTTTCTATATACGTTTATTTTTTAAAACAAATATCCTTCAACTCATACAGCAATATCGGTATTAAACACACCCCGATCAACCCCACAAATGAATATATCGTGGATGATCTATGGCCATAGACGAGAGTGGACATTATGAGAAATGAGTATTTGCATGATAAACTGTTTGATGAATAGCCATGGGCACAGTTGGGTGACGCCATGGTTATCGCGACGTACAGGCGCTGGTAATAAATGACTTATGACTCTTGTGGTCTGATCCCCAAAACAACAACATCAACCATTTTTTAACCGTTTGAAATTGTAAAAAAAAAAACACATTTTTTTAGGTTTCAGTGTCATTGTGTTTGTTAATTTATCATTAAATTATTGTTCAAAATATTCGTTTAACACTAGATTTGTATTGCCTATTAATTTTATCTACATTAATGAATTACGATGACTCATGTGACCCGTGAACTTCCATACATGAACTATTTTGTTTACCCGTTTGAAATAAAAATGACTTTTTTATTCATGTAAATATGGTCTTTGTTTATTTATATTATTGTTTACATACATTGACTGGATCACTTAAAACTTTATAAAATTGCAGTAAGATTTATGATCGATTTATTCTATCTTTATATATATTATAACACACATCATATAACGTATTTGATTTATTTCAGATTATTGAATTTGAGGGGCAAGATAAAAATCCGGAGATGCAGCGAGTGTTGCTAACACACGAGGTCATGTGCAGGTAGGCATGGTTACTTCGATTTAAGTATTCATATAAGGATTTATGTCAGTACCATAGCAAATGCCCAGATTCTTTTTTAAATATACAACTTAAATATACAGGTGTATATAATTGTATTTCTTTAGGCAATTATTTTGTTTTGGTAATTATTTTGTATTGTGGTTGTATTAATAAAAGTTTAATTTAAATTGTTAAATTTTGTCAAATTTATGATACTTCTGTTTTGAATTTATATTTAACGAGAAAAAAACTTATATAAGTGGGTAGGTTAACAAATCGACCCAGGCGAATATTTCTAAATGATTACGGACAAAGGTTTATTTTCAAAATCTAGTTTCATATTTGTCGGAAAATTATGAAAATGACATATATTATGTTTTATTTTAGTCGCTGTTGTGAGAAAAAAAGCTGTGGCAACCGAAACGAAACTCCATCAGATCCGGTTATCATAGACAGGTAGGCATATAAACCTAAAATGACATGCGAAACAGAAAATCGTAAAATAATATGTAATAAAAAGTGAATATGTTCTACTTTTAAGAAGGAATAACAACGCCAGAGTATGAATTGAAAATAGAAGTCATATTGGATCTGATATTTGTTACAGATTTTTCCTCAAGTTTTTCATGAAGTGCAACCAGAACTGCCTGAAAAATGCAGGCAACCCCAGAGACATGCGCCGATTCCAAGTAAGCATTTTATTATATTAATCCCATCTCAAAAAAAAAGCAAAACAAGTGCGTATCTGGTGGTTTCTAAGCTACTGATTTAATTCATCATAACTGTCACTAAAACAATGCATGCTACATAAAAAATTTCCCCTTCACCGCCAAAAAAGGACCATCCATCTATCCATTTTGGCTCATAAAACTTCAGGACTGCTTAAGCTTTACAATCCCGAAACGAAATTAGCCCCCTTTTCGGTAGTCGCAAATTGGCGTTGTCGGAGGTCACGCCATCTGTCAGCGATGACGTGTGGTGACGTATCTGTGACGTGACGTGACAGTCCGGGTAATAATCCGTCTATGGAACGTAAACACAGCCACACCCATCTGGCGTACTGTAGTGGGGGTGTATGTGCCCGAAGGTGGAGTCTATTTGGACAGTTAGGGGTGAGGGTGGATTTCGAGTGGTGGGTGTTTGTGTGGATCCGTGTTGGTGGGAAGGTGAACAATCTAAAGGGTTGATTTGAGTGTGTTTGCTGTTTTTGTGCAAAATATACTGTAATAAGTTCTAATCGTATCAAGTATACACAAAAGTAATAAATATGCCATTTGAGACATTTTTTCTAAATTATACAAATACACCCCCTTATATTTACTATTTTTTTTGTTTAAGTTACACGCAGATCCGGTTGGGCATTCATCTTACAAACGACCTCGATATTTCTGCGCGATAGTATCAACAATGTAATTCCTTACCAACTAATCCACTAATCTATTCAAACGGAGTAACGCACCCAACGGCCGACCTATTGTAATTAGTTGAAAAGTGTGCTGGCTGCCTTTAAGATGATAAATTGTCCATCATAAGCACCAGCCAGTTAATTAGGCCATTGTTGACTTGTGCCCCCGGACAACATGCCCCGCCCTCCAAAGGCCTTAAAAGGTCAAACTCATTGCGGGCGCCGTGCCACTCATTTTTTATTTTATTATGTTTCCCCGAAAAAAAAAACGAGTTAACCGTCTTAAGTGATAATTAGCATTTATGGTCCGATGAATATTCGGAGTCGACTATAAAGCATTATTTCGAGAGCGCAATTATAATCTTAAAAGAAGGTAAATTGAAATGGGAGGGATCTGGTCATTGAGCTGATTCCTTTTTATGGGGTGATAGAAATAAGTGTTTTAATCAAATAAAACATTAGTTTGGGAGAAAAAAACGTTAAATATTCAACGGCCGTAAAACTGCCCAGAACTTTTTTCAACACACATTTCTCTTGATTCTATTAACATAATATGAGCATGCGAATGAGCATTTCTACATATGATTATTTTCTTCCTCTTGTTGTAGTCTTATTTATCTAATAATTTGTTGTTCCTTTTTTATATACACTTTTTTCATATATTTTTATTTATTTAGTCTGTTTATCTAATGATTTGTTGTTGATTTGTTATATCATACAATTAGTGCACGTCCATTTGATTCCTTGTCTTTTTTTTGTTTTTGCATTGCAGATAGCCATATCGACAACGGTACGAGTAGACGGCCCCCTGTTGGCGGTTTCGGAAAATATGTTCGTGCATAACAACTCAAAACACGGTCGAAAGGTGCGGCGCCTGGATGGCAGCGAAGGTGAGAAAACACATCTATTTGACATTGGATACATAACGTAAGGAGAACGTAGAATATATAGCATAGAAAAGACGCATATCTAGAACATATTTAACCGTGGGCACCAATGGTATAAACGGAACCGTATAAACCATATTATCGATCGTGGGTGCACATTGATATTTTGAAATAACAAATAAGAGCGACCATTTGAGCCAGTTTTGTCTGTAGATATTCAGCCAACGCATCGTCGAATTAAATCACTTGGTAAATTTACCTCTTTCAATATTATAAGGTTTCGAGATTTGATAACTCAAGCTTTTATTTTCACGATAGGTATGATGAATGCTTCTACTCCCACTATAAAAGCAATCTGCCCAAGTGAAGGTTGGACGACGGGAGGCACTAGTCTCGTAATCATCGGTGACAACTTTTTCGATGGTGTGCAAGTCGTTTTCGGCAGCATGCTCGTCTGGAGCGAGGTATGAATGACACAATTTTCGGGTTATAAATTAGAGATATATTGAGTAACCAATATAATTATATCAATTTCAATTATTGTGATTACATTAGTGTCGCCTTAAATCAGAGTGGCATCAGTATGACAATATGTGATGCGTTGTAAAGTCGTCTATTTACCAGTAAATGTGAAATGAAAATGCAAACTAATTTAATATATGCAATTTATAAATTTATTTTTGATATGATCATATTAGTTTTAAAAATCAATAGAATTGATGTTAACACTTTATTGTATATCACCATATATTGCAGCTTATAACGCCACATGCAATAAGAGTACAGACGCCTCCGCGGCATATCCCTGGCGTTGTAGAAGTCACGTTATCGTACAAAGGTCGACAGTTTTGCAGAGGTGCTCCTGGCAGGTTCATTTATACAGGTACACATTTTTTTCGTAGCTAATATTAGTTATCCTTAGAGCTAAAAACATACTGGCATATAAATGTGTTATTTAACATTTATTAGTGTAATGCATACGACATATTTAGTCCTCTGATAATTAGAGTCCAAATTGTTTATTTGTATAAATAAATCATATTTTCAAAAACTGTTAAACACATGAAAGACACTTTTGGTGACACGATCAACCTCTATAACCTATCATTATATGGCAAAGTCTCTTTATACTAAATTCAAATGATAATTTGCAGCGCTGACGGAGCCGACCATCGACTTTGGTTTCGAGCGATTGCGGCGCTTGGTGCCGCGACATCCAGGAGACCCCGGTGCCCTGAATAAAGTAAGAATAAATTCGGTTGCATGTTATATCAATAATATACCAATAAGATAGTCTTCGAGCATATTAAGAATGTAATATTCATCTGTTTTAGGCCCTGCTTACATACAATGAGCGATTCTCGTCGCCACTTGCGATTTTCACTGTTTTCTTTGTAGGACTTTGAAAATATTTCAAGGAAAAATCCCGTCGCTCCTTGCGATTTCAAAAAAATGTGATTATATTTAAGCGATTTACAAAACCTATGTAAATAAATGCTATATTTCCTTTGAGGAAATTATCGTTTGTTTGACACGTCGCTAGTCACGATTATCGTCGCAAGTGGCGATTATTGTCGCAAGTGGCGATTATTGTCTCATGGAGCGAAGTGTGTCAAACAATATGCAATGTAAAATGAATGGGAAAACATTAAAATCCCAGGATTTCTAGTGAATGTAATCACTAAAATCGCTGCTAGTGATTTTACAAAAATGTATGTAAGCAGGGCCTAACCCTGCAGCGATATTAATTTTTGTAATATGAACCATATGAAGATGTCATAATGGATACGCAATTAAGCTCAATGGTTGCTTAATTTTCAACTTAAAATGTTTCAAATTCGATGAAGTATACATCATATTCTTTTATTCATACTCTTTTAGGAAACCATCTTAAAACGCGCCGCCGACCTCGCCGAGGCTCTCTACAGCATGCCGCGGAACCCCGCTTCGCACCTCGGAAGCACCCCTCATCATCATCATCAGAGCTCAATCACCGGTTCCTCTGCATATTGCAGTAGTCGCAGCGCGGATGTCAATTCGATGTACAGTTCTATGTATTCAGCGTCTGCGGTATCTGCAGCACAAATGACGCCGCCACCACCGCCCCTTGGCGGGAGTATGGGACAGGATATGAGCGGGTGGGATGAAGGTAAGTTTGGCTCACATCATAAGCTTCAGTTGGTATGTTCGTATAGTTGTGTTTTGCTCGTACTTTTGTAATTGACAAGTGCTAACCTTGATCTTAACTGTGACAACTTCCTTGTCTTTCATATTTAAACATTACAATAACATTTAAGCAATACTGTGATTATCTAACAATATATGAGTATGGACTATTAAATAATGCCGTAAATAGAGTGGTATAAATAAAATTCAGATATCATTTTAAACTTATGATTATGGAAACTACATCAACGACATCGCTGTTTTATTTTAACCATTTAAGAGCTACATAGATATAGAATTTATTACGTACGTCAAGCATTCTATTGAGAACTTTCATAATTTTGCAGCATACCAGAAGTCCCAGATCCCCCGAATGTCGCCCATCCCTTATGGAACCACGTGCTCGACTTCGCTTCAACAGTATTCCGGTCTGCATACTTCATATACACGACAACACGATAACACTATGCGTAAGTGCCTCAGAAAATATTATGGGAATACCTTATGAAGGTTCAATATTGTGTGGTGTTTATTGCACGAAGAGGTCAAAGTGGATGCATCGAAGCCGAAGGCTGAGTGAATCCAATTTGACCCCTGAGTGCAATAAACACATAACAATATTGAATCTGAGTATTGTATTCCCTTTATTGTATGGAATAACAAAGAAAATCATTACTAAAAAAAGCTCATTTTTTGCCATGCCATAGTGGGCGATAATATAATATGTTTAATACTATTGACAATCAGGGTGGATAATGAAATGTAACGCTTATAAATCATCAAGGATAAGAACATTATCTATGTGATATCAATTATTTTAAACATTAATTCATGTTTATATTGTTTTATTATTAATTTTAGAAGTGCAATCGGAAAATAGTCCGGGTGCAATACACACAAATATTGCATCATAGTTTTTCCTTATCATTTCTTTAAGCGATGCACCCTGACCATGTAATAAACATTGATAAGCATTATAAGTATTTTTTTTTTTCGAACTTTATTTAATTGTATATTCAAACGTTTGTGCTGTCAATAACATGCATAAAATTTATCCTAACTATAAATGTATAGAATCTGAAAAAAATGAATATCAATATGTAGTATTATGAAATATGACGTCATTTCCATCAAAAATATAATCACTCATATTACAAAATATTCTTGAGTTTTCATATTATCTATATTGTTTATATAAATTAATTATAAAAATATACAATGTATTATATAGAATTATATATTTGTTGCATAAGCATTGATTTCCATTTTGTAGCCCTTGCCGCCCCATCGCCTAGCAACAGCCAAATCACCCCACCCATTTCCTCCCCTCTCACTTCCGGTTCAACGACCTTGCCCTACTCATCGCCCTCTACAGCAACAAATGACATATCACCGCCCTCGAAGAAAAGTGCGTTCGCGCCCGTGCTTCGTGGAGTGGAGGGTTCCACACCGCCGGCAGCAGGGGGAGCAGCGAGTGCGAGTGCGAGTGCGATGGCGATGGCCGGCTGGGCGCATCCTCTCTTTGGAGAATGAACATAGTGTTTTGATTAAATAATTAGTTTGTTAAAATGGCCGTTGACACTGCCTTTAAGTGAGGCGTTTGTGCAGGGGTACACATGCATACCTTTTCATAGCAGCAATACTTAATGTAATTGCAATGATTGCCGGACTGTAGTTATGTGAATACTATTGTTTTGTATGTCTTTTGTTATACGTGTAAATGATTCAATATAAATGTAGTTAAAATCAGGGCTCTGATAGGATATTCATTTTTCTCTCTCATTTCATGCGATGAATCAAAATGGTTTGCTGTTATATTTGAATTACATAGAATACGCATAAGATTTTTACAATTATAACATTTAATGTTCTCATTATGATATTATTGGGCTTTGTATATTAATGCATACAAATGTGCCATATACATGTAGTTATAGCAATGGATAAAGTATATATGTCGTAGTCAATCTGTGAAAACCGCGTATGTTGACATTCGCTGATTTTTTCAGTCAATGTCAACATACGCTGGTTCACTCAGCGAATGTCAA
>LQRL01127225.1:25143-48886 GCA_001703475.1 Hydroides elegans
TGTCGATACTCAGATGCTGATCCGTGTCATATACGATAAAGCAGTTGTCGTTTTATTATGTTTTGGGTTATTTTACGTGTTGATAAATGAGCAAGCAAAGTAAAAATGTGGAAATATTAGTTCTATCTCTAGAGAAACATAGCTTTGGTCGCAATCATTTAGATTTGTTACGGAATCACCAATCAAACCATTTCTTATTTTATTTTCAATTCATTGTATTCACATTTTTTTCAACTTTCCACTTTCTTTTTATATCAAAACCCTCCATGTAGAATGTGGTCATTAGACATAATGCAGCCTCCAAGTTGATTGAGAATATATTGGCATTTTCTGTCTTTACAAATTCGGTCCAGCGTAGCTAAAAGGTTAAATGATTGACAACCCTTTCGGAGCAGTTCCCAATAATTATAAGCCTCATTAAATATCTTCGGAATTTGATTGAGAGGTTTTTACAAAACGTTGTTGGTTACCCAAATATTTAAAAGAAAAATAACAAGATAGCTTTTTACAAAAAAAATAAAATAATATGTTTCATAAATGTTGATTTTGATTGTCCTAAAACTATCGAATCAATAAAAAAATATATATTACAATGGCTTTATGCTTATATGATTCAAAATGACGTTTTCAGAAAATAAAATTCGAATGCTTAGCTTCGTATTTATAATTCTTTACTTATCTAGTATCAAGGAATAGAGTAATTGCTTATTGCTCAACCATTCTATTGCATTCTATTGGCTATTTTAAATCACTAAGCTTAAAGCATTCTATTGGCTATTTTAAATCACTAAGCTTAAAGCATAACAAAAGCGTTTGTAAAAAAACGCAAAATAGATTAGCACGCGTCTATTTTCTAATATTAGCAAAATTGTACTCACGGCTTCGCAGCATAGTGAGGGAAAGTCGCATATGGGGATGGAAGTTGTTGAACTGAGTAATATTCAAGGGTGCCATGGCATTTAGGAACAAATCTGCTCTTAACTCGTCGTAGAGCCCGGCATCTTTAGGGAGACTCTGTGGAATAGAAGGGAAAAGAATAAAGAATAATGATGCATTTATGGAATCGGTAGTTATTTTTCTCTCAGATATTAAGGTATTCATATTTTGCCACAAAATGAGGAATCCTTGCAAGATAGAGCTTGACAACTTTTTCGGGTTTCCCCTTACAATCCGTGCTTATCAATGTACAACTGTATACCTTATGGCAAACTCAAAAACGCATCTAGCTTTTAGAAAGGCAACGAGCATTTTTATGTTTACCATAAGGAATACATGAAAAAAAAACAGAATTTGTTAAAGAGAAAAACCTCGAAAAAGC
The DNA here is from genome assembly GCA_001703475.1 of Hydroides elegans. Lineage (NCBI taxonomy): Eukaryota > Metazoa > Annelida > Polychaeta > Sabellida > Serpulidae > Hydroides > Hydroides elegans. The sequence continues at coordinate 26,462 of LQRL01127225.1, forward strand.
GTCCCAAGTGGCCAAACCCTTAATCCCTTTTTAGGATAGAAATACATGATGGCTGCAAATGTCGCCTCAATGTAAGAGGTTAAGAAGGGCATCTCTTAAAATGAGTTGAAAAAAAAAACTGTTATTTTTAGTACTACTTTTCCAAATGTCACTATGGTAATGCTAATGTGTGGGTGTTAGATGAATACTGATATTTTCTGGGATATTTTGCTATTTCTTTTTTATTTAGATGAGAATCACATTTTATGAATGCTTTTAGATAATATGGATATAAAGTGTCCCATTACAAAAATGCTGTTTGATTATAGGATGGAGGAGACGACATTCATAATGTCAATGTAATGTCCTTTCCAAATAAGAATTCAAATAAGTATGATGACAAATCCGGAGCCTGAAATACGCTGCGAAATCTAAATCTTGACATATATATAAATATTTATATGTAAATAAATAATTTAATCGGTGACTTACCAGAACATATCTTGGTTCTTTTTCATATTCTCCGAGAAGAACAAATAGATGGTCCTCTTCTTCCCAGCTTCCCCAACATAATAAATTGTACTCTAAAAAAAAGGTAATTAAGTAAAATTGTTAAAGTGGTAAAGATACTTAAATTCTATATATAAGAATAATTTATACAGAATTGTTAATCTAAAAAAATACAAAGGAACGCAAGGAAGTTGTTCTACCAATTAGGCGCGTTTCACTAACGAACTTTATCATAAGTATGTTATCTTAAAATCATGTATCTGGAACAAATAGATGTTAAAGGTGTTTCTTATTTTCTGAAAGGTGTTTAATTAAATATGACCAAAATTAATTATAAAATTAATTAATAAGTTAAATTACCCGTCTCCAGGTTATCGAATGGACTGCAGATTGGTCTCGGAAAATAGAAAGTGATGCTGTCACCAACGATGCATTCACTCTCCATTCTGGACGGCAAGAGTTCGTTCTCACAGATCCCCTGTAATTATATAATGGGAATTTAAAGATTAATATCAGAATATGGAAATGAATGATATTATGGGATATTATGGATCGTTGTTTGGAACTTAAGCTCTGCCGAGAAATGAATAAGGATCAACATTTTGAAAAAAATCTGAGGTTTATGGATCTTTATATGTAACATGAGCTATAAAGGGAAAATTATAAGAATTTAACATTTTGTGATTGTGCATAAAATACCGTTTTATTATTTATTCATCGCGTAAAACATAATCGTCATTTTACCATTGTTGATGCTTATCAAAAAGGAAAAAATACGTGAAAGCCAGAAGTGTTTTATCATTTCGTTATGATGATATAATAGAGCCATCTTATTTAAACAACTTATAAACTGCCTTTAGTCATTACTGGAATACATGAAAAATTGTTAATTAATTTCCGGGAATTTTAATTCATTAATTCACTTATCCGTCTAGTTTCGGTAATAGCTACCTTTCCAAAGTGGTCCTCTACTCTGAAATCAAATCCGCCGAGTTTCGGACAGAAAGACCAAGCTTTCAACGAAGGCACTGCAAAATATAAGGGATGTCAATAAAATATACCCGGTCGGTGGGACGTCGAGCAACGTTAGAATACGTCGTTATTGCCTTTGATAAAGATGTTATTTATTCAGTATTTTTAGTAGTTCCTACTTATGTTTATATAGTATTCATTTGTGACCGACGTTTGATAAAGACGTTTGGGTTGAATTACATTTTCTCCGCAGACAGCAGATTAACGTCATTGCTTTGGATCAAAAGTGACTTGCAATTTATGTTGCATCGTCCTCGTTTAATATGATATTATCTATGATTGATAACTTTAAAAAGCGAATCATGCGAAACAGTATATCACAATAACTGTCCATTCTTGATTACCAACAAAATAAATTGCTCAAACGCTTCCTCATGCCCGAAAATAAACACAGGCAATTTATAGTTCCATTGTACCACGCGAGAAAAAAACGTTTACAAACACGTTAATAAAAAGAAAGAAATATCGCGCATTCTCCTCATCATAATAAACTACACACATGGTAGTCATAAAAGGGCTTTGAGATAAAGAAAACTAATAGAATCTATAATAAAAAAAATAAAGAAAAATAAGTCCTTACGAATCCAAAGCCAGGGCTGACGCAGAAGGAATTGGTCTTGACATAATTTGTCTTCATTCTCTGTGCTGGCTATAGCTGTAAAACATAAAAAGAAGATATGCTAAGGGTGTGGCCACATGGATAAGACTAACGTTCAAACCTACTACCCCACTCGGCAAGGGTCGTCCATAGTACGTCTTTTTCTGACGTGACGTCGAGAGGACGACCTAATTTTGGCCCATATGTAAGTTTTCTGGCCGTCCTTTACGTCCCGACGACCGAAGAACATTATTGGTACGTCCGATTCGGACGCGACGTCGATGCAACGTCTTTTCTACGTCCGCGACGAATAAGGACGTCCGGAAAACTTACGTACGGGCCAAAATTAGGTCGTCCTCTCGACGTCCGAGGACGTCTTGCCCAGTGGGACTCGGCACGAGCGTCAATTATGTGTCGCATTCCACATGACATAGAAAAGGCATCCTACTTTCGGCCAATCAGAAAGTTTTCCTAACGTTCGTTTGTGCTTCAGCGTTCGATGGACTGAGTAATTTTCTTTTTTATTATGTTTTTATTATTTTTTATTATGTTTTTATTACTTATTTATTTATTTATTTATTTATTTATTATTATGAACTTTATTCTTTAATGCTACTCGGGCGCTACGTGTGTGCCACGTTCGTTCAACGTCAGCAAAAAACTTTCATTCAAGACCCAAAAAGGGGGTCCTCTGAACGATCGCTGACGTCTTGCCGAGTTGGCTAGTTTCAAACCACTTCTGTAGTAATTGACACAAATCACACAAAAATATTTTATGTTTGAAGCACATTTTTACCATGTTTTAAACACTTCAAACCTACCATAAAATCAAACTTTAAATCAAATAAATATATATGAGATTCACATTTCACACTTTAGTTTGAAGCCTTTTGAAAGTAGAGGTTTGAAGGTGATTAAATGGGATGAAATTATACAATGTCATCAGGTCCGTAAGTTTGAAGCTTGATTTGAAGGTTTGATAAATGAATTCATCAATGTGGCCACACCCTAAGAATGAAAAGTGAGCCGGGAGTGATATGAGTGTATATTCATGTAACAGGGCGCAATAGATAGCAATAAGCATTACTTAAGTGTCTCTCATGAGTAAAGTAAAATCAGTGGCTTTCGCTTTACTCAAGAGAGTTTTGAGCTTCTTTATTCTGGTTTTGTTCGTCGAATCAATGTAGCAGCCTCGAAGTCATATGGTTGGTTTTTTAGAATACTTGTTGTGTATTTCACGTCTTGCGTCAAAATGGAATTTGAAATTACGTGGGGGAAAATAGACATTATACATTCATGACAAAGTATTTTTGCATTTCCGTTGCTCTTTTAGATGTAACCGTACATTGATGCATTACTTGCATAATTCTCAATTATTTTAAGGATTTCTGTTTTTTTCTCTCATGTGTATCGTTATTCTCATCAAAACCCTTGGTAATGGTACTCTTCATAGCACTTCGTTTACAATATACTCTCCCCAGTGTGCACAAAGCCTCACCATGACCTCATGCGGACCTCATATGAGTTAATTTTAGGTAAACATGAGCCGATGATTAGGTTTTCCAAAAGGATCTATTGAGTAAAATTATTAGTGCACGGAACCCTCCTTCACATGCCATTCGTTATATAATGCTCACGATTTGTGAGTTAGCGTGACAATGTATTTTTTTGTAAATAAAAATATAGGTCAAAAGAGTACCGCAATGTAATTTGTGAGACAATGGAAAAAGTTCGTTGCATGTAATTCGAAACAAAACCGCAAGGTTTTTTTATCACAAAAATGCAAGTTAATCCCCTTTCTTGTAAAATAATAAAAATCCATATATACAATACAATTTTTTCTACATTGCTCCACACAATAAGAGGTTTAATGAAACAGACTGATTTGATTAAAATACAATAAACAAAAAAATATTCATCATCTTAATCTTACTTTTTTGCCCTAAATTCTAAAGGACAATGGCACAGCTTTAATAGTTAGAGGACATTGTACGTGTCAGATGCAACGGAGCACAACACTTAAACAATGAAACAATCAGCATGTTATCTTCTTATTTAGACCTATTTTACGAATTATCATGCTTAATCATATTTAAGATTTTTCTATTTTTTTTGTCACCGCCGTTCCCGATTGGTCTTGATCAAGGTTTCAAAAGGTTGCACGATCAGATATTCTACTAGACTCTACTGATTATCAACGTTCGATATCGCCTGAGCACTAACCCGGTTTTTCGTTTCATGCGACCTTGATCGAAATGTAAGGCAAATCCTAAATAATTTCGTGATAAGGAAACGAGAATAACTTGGGGACACACCCGTCATTGATAGGCTAAAGCAACAATTCATCTCATATATTGTGAACGGTACCTTTTGTCAACTCCCCAAATCGTCATAGGGGTTTTCTTATAAATTGTTTATACAATGTGGGAACAATACGAAAGAAATCAGAGCATGGCATTAGTCACGGTGAAAAACAATAAATGACATTCGTCATTTGGCGCGACGTGACGTGATAAAGTCAAAGTGACCGAGATATTGTTTATGACAAAAGGGTAAGATTTGAGACCGTGGATTTGATGGATATCGGTATAAAGAGGGTCAACATGAGTATTTGCAAGCAAACCTTCTGTTGGAGTTTGTCATGGTAAATTGAACATGCATCGTTTAGTCGTAGACTTCTTCTTCTTCAAGATACGAATATTTTTTCAGTGTGCTTGTTCCAAGCATCACCATCAAATTCGTACACTGACCAGCTAGGCATACACTAGGGAGACCGTATACATCGATAAGGAAAATTTAAGAAGGTCAAAATGATGCATAATTGTTTGATCTAAGGAATAATTATTACCCTGTTGAATCTGCATGACGTTCTCATTGATAGGGATGAACTTCATACATGAAAACACTTCTCCTCCCCTACAACCAAAAAAGAAAGAAATAGACTCTATGTTTCATACAAATGAAATCTTGTTTCCATAAGAAATTGAAATTAATTATATACTTATTAAAGTTGGTTACGTTCGGGTTTTCTGAAAACATAAATATATTTAATTTATACTGGCTGTTACACAAATAGATTAGGTTTCAAGAAATTAAATGATTTGGTTACAATTAATAAACGAGGCACATGAGTAGTTTTCGCCTAGATTAAACACCTTGGCGATAATCTTCAATCTCACATTCTAATCCTTAGGTTTTCTAGAGAACAAAATTAGTCTGCAGAAGTATATTTCATGAAAATTTGATTAATCACAAGCACATTCAGACGGCTTCTGACCTTTATAAATGTATTTGGTACTTCTAGGTGCTTTTTATGAATATCGAATGTAATTTCCTAAATTTAGCTTGTTTGGCTTTTTAATAATAGTCTATGATTTTATTCGCATGAAGGACTTTCATGCAAATATGTATAATATCTTCTTCCATTTTAAACATTTTAAGTTTTTAAAACTTGAAACGCTTGAACATAAAGAGTAGATTTTGGATATGTCGTTGAAAGACGTTCTTATTTGGGTATATATACACGTTTGTTGTGCGTCCTTTTACATCCTTACTTTGTATGAACGTCCTTTTAACGTCCAAATGTATATCGCGATGCTCTTTCTACAAATGTAAGTCTGTGACGAAAATGGACCTCCGGAACACATTCATATGAGTTGAAATTAGTAACGACATTGCTCGACGTCTTGCAAAATGGATAAAACACGATATATGACACTCACCCTCTATCCACAATATGCACCCGATACTTGCTATTCCTCTCCTCCACCAGGCAATAAATATGCAGTATCGTATCCTTCCTAAAACACGGTATATGTCCATGCCTCCTTCTCCGTTCACAGGACGACCGCGTTTTCTTAACAACCGTTATCTCCTTGGGTCTTACAATGACTTCATCCTGTCTGTCCCATAGGACGGTGGCGCCAAGGTATTCGGTGTTCGTAAGCCAGTGCTTGCGACCGTCGTCTAAAGTTGTCCATGTGTATTCTGGGAAGGAGCAGTAGCCCTCCGAACCGCAGTAGGACACTAATCAAAGGAACAGAAATGATATTATGAATACGTAGCGAAACGAATAAAAAATCCTTTCTTAAAACACGGGTTTATTCCTAAATAAAAATTGTATGTTATGATCAACCCTAGTTAGGTCTGGTCTGGTCCAGTGAGGTCATGCATGCCCTCGGGCATATGTCGACAAAACGGTCTTTGTCGCGCTGTTTGTGAATAAAATTATAAAATTGATAGGTTAAATCGTAATGTCCCATAATACGATGGCACAAAGGTGGCTCCATGTGTATTCTGGGAAGGAGCAGTAGCCCTCCGAACCGCAGTAGGATACTGAGCAAAAGGAGGGAAATCATATTTTGAGTTAGCAGTAACAAGAATAAACATACATTTAGAAACGAGTTCAATAATAACATCAAAATTGTATAATTAATTTGTAACCTTACTCAGATTATGGGTTTGATAATGGGGTGGAGGGCGCGGAGGGGGGGGGGTTGTTAATTGTTGAAATTAACTGTTGATTGTTGAAATGATAAATTAATACTATTCTCAATACAATAAACTTTTTTTCTTGGGACATGCAGGAGTTATGAATTTTAGTTATCATCTGATTTTTAAAAAAATGCTGACATTTTCTAACTCATCAAAGCTTCTCTTTCTAGCCTCTCATAAAAGTCATAGACTAATTTACTTAGCCATTTTTGATATATTAAAAAACGCATTTCTAGATGGATGTTTACTTCTGCTATATACATGTTAGGACGACTTAACTTTAAATGATTAAATTGAGATTGGACCGTTTGTTTTGATTCAGCAAAATTATTTTTCGCATTAGTGGATTGGACCAAAACCACAAGAATCACCACAAAACGCTTTTTACATATTGGTATTAAACCTATATTATATCGCTCTATTTTCGTCATGCTACTGCTTAAGTGATTGTCATAAGCAATTTATTTCCTCTTCCTGCTAATAAAAGGGCCCACCAGAGAACCAAATATCCTTGACTATCTCGTTTGAGACAAAAAATTGCGAGGCGTTGAGATAATCAAGAGGAATGGGTTTACTTCTTAAGATGTAATCACAGCTAAAAGCCTTATAAAAGGCGCACACTTTGTTCTTCAATTTCTGCACATAAGGATCCACTTTGCAAAGGTCTCCAGGACAGTCTAGTTAAAGCGAGCGCGGAATACTAAGAAGAAGAGCACCTCACGAGCTGTTCCCCACAAAAGGTGTTCCCTTTTTGTTCTAAGCTGGCTAGAAAAGGAAAAACTGCCCAGCTGGCTTGGAAAAAATGAACACCTTTCTGCAAAATTATAATATTCAAAAACCATTATTTTATTTTTGTTCGTAATTGAAATGTTGTTTTAAGGTGATTAAACAAGTTTTTAAAAAAAAATTGGCCGTGGGGTGCCCTTCCTAAGAGGGACTTGCCACGAAGCTGCTACCGTTTCAGGCAATACAAGGATGGGTCATTTCCCGTCGTAGCTCTCTAAGCCGACTATTTAAGTCCTCCACTTTCAGCAAGGATGTGGACTAACGTTGTAAATATTTAGACAATTTAGTTGTTTATGAACCATATTTCAGACATTAATATTATTCTTCTAAACGATGCAAAAAGAAAACATATTTTCAAGTTGAAGTTATATTGTACATCAGAATAGCTAATTGATCTATAAAAACACGTTTTAGTTTTGTATCCCCCCTCTCCACTAAAAAAAGAGGTGAAAAAGTTTGCCTTCTTACAAAACACTCATCAAGCAATATTTAGTAACGGAAACAAAACGAATAATATGTGCCACTCTTCCTCCTGTATTATCCATGCACAACCATTTTTTACATTTACATTTCGATGTGAATTTTAGTGCATTCGATTTGCATTCCTATTGCAATGCATCATTTATTTGTTCACGGATGCCTTCTAGCAATGTCACCGATGTGTGTCTAAAAGCAGGCCGTACCATGGCACCCTATGGACACAATGTTAAGGCCTTGCCACATTGGAAGCGTTTGTCGATATGTTATTATTTTCCTTGTTTTCCGAGTTGTTCCCCATGAGAAACCCGTAGCGCTTTTAAAACCTCGATCGTTGGGTTGTTAACCACTGGTCTCACCGGTAGCGTTTGCCAAGTTTGCTGTGTTTTCTAATGTGTTCACATGAGTAACCCAAAACGCTCATAAAACGCTATTGTCGTCTAATAAGCTGGTGAGATTGGAAGCGTTTGCACGTTTTATCATAACATACGGGTTTTCCAATGGCTACTAGGTGAGCAACCGAAAACGCCCCTAAAATTACGATGCGAACCAGGCGCGTTTATAGAAGAGAGGATCTTGATTTTACGAGGAATCTGTATTTTACGAACACGTGTTTTTTGAGAATTACTTGAGACTATGATCGTGTAAGTCATATTTTTACTCAATAGAGTACTCTGCTTGTCATAGACAATTGTTTTCTCAATGATTTTTTTTCTATGTTTCATGTTTCTAACCATGCATAATCTGCATTTAAAGATGTTCGTAAAATAGATACTCCCTCGTAAAGTTCAGATTCCCCATTCTACATTTCCCATAACGAAGAGGACAGATTGCTAGGTGAAAACAGCTCGACAACCGCATTCAATGTTGTCAGGTCCTAAGTACGCATTAAACAGGATATTGATATCCATTTTTCATATATATAAATCAAATATAAATATTTCTTGCTTATGTAATCAAAACCATTTTTTGATGGAGTTTGATGGTTTGCATTTGCTTTACATTCGATGGGATATTGTTGTATTGACGGCTCTTAACGAGTAATACCATTTTACTGTTATACTACATTCCTTATTTGAAACACCATTTGATATGCGAACCACATTTAACGAGGGTTTGCTCCTTTACAGGTTAGTCAGAGCAACAACCAGTTCCGATTTAACACTATTGAAATTAAAAGCTTTATTCAATTACATTAAAAAACTAGAAATATCACCTTGCTACTAAGTGACCTCCTATCCCTAAAAACGATATATTCTTTGGCCTACATTGTACTCGGTAAGAGTAATCCGCGCGACGTCACCTTTGGACGTGACGTCGAAAAAACGAATGTATTATTATGGGCCAAAATAAAAGTTTCCAACCAATAATGATATCCAAAAAAATCATATGGATCAAAATGAGAACATTCTTTCGATGGTGGATTACGTCGTGTTGAGCGGGCTATAAAAACAGTCACAAACATATACATATATATGTATCATATAAGGATGTTCTTTTGACGTTACTCTCACATCTTATCGAGCATTCCTAGGGTTTTAGGGACCATGACAAAAACTCACATATAATATATATTTATTTTGAGTTATTGCACTAGGTTCCACTTAAATGCATTAGGAGAATAACAGCGGAAAGTGACATTGTTGCTCAACGCCCATAAAGCAACGTGTGATTTAAGGAGACGAGTAGAAGGGTGGGAAAGAGCCCTACGAACGGTTCATCAAATCAGCGATTTAGATTATACTTGTTTATACTTGTTTATTAGCATTGGAAGGAAGAATGATATTATTGCTATTGCTTTAAACCATTTTAAAAAGATATATCATACTTCTTCTCAAAACGTCCTGTTTTTATACCAAATATTACATATTCCATTGCCATCCTGAAGTTTTCACTTGGTGGCATTATCTACATCTACATCCGATTTCGTGACGTGTGTTCGTGTTGAGTTAATCTTTAAAAAATCGATTTCAACATGATTAGTTGGGCAAAACACTGTTTTTCTCAATGAAACACCCTTTATATAAAGCATGTCATCAAATATGCCCTAATATTTACAGTATTTTTTCTCAAACGGTGCTAGACTAATTGATCGAAAAGTGACGCACTTTTGACCTGCTTGGCAACTTTAATATGTAATTATTCAATCAATGACTTAAATTCACAAGCGATAAGTATATCAAAAGAACACACCAGGGCCACTTTTCAAAAGCATAAAATCGCAGTAAAATTCATAAATCACAGACTCAGTACATATCAATTTAGACCATGAAAAATACACATGTGCTATGATCGAAAATTGACGCACCCTGATAATCTTAAGAGATAAACGGGTAGATATATAAATAGATCGATTTAGAGTTTATATACGTTATTTTATTTTGCAATACGTTTGCTATAGTACCAATTTAAGAACCTCGTCCGACTAATGAGGTTCTATCTACCATACCATTACTCTATTCTGTAGATACTAGGAACCATAAGGATCAAAGTAACCGTATTCAACGATAATTTATCTAATTAAGTAGCATATTAAATTTCGTTATTATATCAAAATTAACACTTAAAACAATAACGATATAATTCTATGTGTAAATTGCATCGCATGATATAATTTAGAGAGGATTTATAAAAAATTACTTACTATTTAACCAATGATTATCATATCGTGTCACTATTTCTTATTTACTCCTACTTTTAATTACTTAACTGACCTTTTAAATAATTATTGATATCGGTATATACAAAAAGCTCGCCAAATTATACAAATGTGATGCTTTTATAATCACATAATTGTAGGTGCGTCACTTTTCGATCATGCCACGTGGTCGTTTTTCCAAGATCCATTCCGTTTCAATCTCTTACTCTGTCATGTGAATTAAAATTAAGTGACGTGATTATGAACATCTATAATAGTGTGTTCTAACGAGATATCTATCGATTTTTAATTAAAACAGGTATAGGAGATAATTGATATTAAAGCCGCCAAGCAGGTCAAAAGTGCGTCACTATTCGATCAATTATTCTATTGGGTGCGCCTCTGAGACGAATTCGTGGTTTCCTGTTGCTGATGCGACCCGCGTGTTGAGGCAAAATTAATTAAAATTATGGAATCCTCTTCCAGGTGCCATCAAAACAATGCTAGGCGATTTGTTCCTTATAGTGTTTTATAGGATCGTTAATTACAGATCAGACAGATGGGGTTTCTTTTTGATCAACGATGGAATCATCTCTTGTTTGATGCTTGAATGGTCATAATTTTTTCAATTTTGATAAATACATTTTTACATGTGTACCCAATATTCTTTAAGGCCGCGTTCACGCAAACGAAAAAGCTCGGAAAAAGCACGCAAACAAATAGAATATGTTTTTTTTTGCGTGAACGCGCCTTACCACTATCTTATTTGCTATATTCAATAAGGGATTGAAAAGCTGACATCCCCGTGACTTTAGGTCATTGTCCAGATTTTGATACCCAAAAAGGAGCTTCCGGAAAATTTGCATAATCATCAAGTCGACAGCGAAGACGCTATGAGTCTTTCAACTAGAAGACTCTCCATTTGATGATTTTGCATTTTCATATTTTTAGCCAACATTTCAGGTTCTAACATATTCAAATAAAGACAAGGAACTAAACTTTGGAATGTACTTTTTTTGCTCTTTTACCATTCCGGATGTGTCTTGAAAAGAATCGGTAATTGGAAACTTCCAAATTTTTATAACACGTTTTACAAACTAAAAATCATTTACAGATCCACTTAAAATGTTTTTGCACACAAAATGGCGGATTCTCCTTTAGATTTTTGCCTTCAATGATGTTACAGATTCGGCTCATTATGATAGACATAAAAATCCCCAAAAGACAAACCATTTCAAAGGAATAAGAATCAAAAGAAAAGTAATCAAAAGCAGTGGCATCTACTTGGCCCAATGTCGAGATTTGACAAAACATGTGATCAAATTACGCTCAGTTTTGTGTGTGATCTGGAGGAGTAAGGGCCTGGCCACGTTGGAAGCTTTTACTTGCTTTTATTTCCTAACAAACATGTCTTCCAATATATTCCTTAGCGGAAACTAAAAACAACGAGCTGTTTGGTAGCTTTAACCCGCCTTTTTAGTTTCCCATAGGGAATACATTGGAAGACGGCTTTGTTAGGAAATAAAAGCAACTAAAAGCTTCCAATGTGGCCAGGCCCTAAGGTCCTTAAACCCGAGTCATTTAAAAATGTTTCTTGAATGGATCATCTTAGATTCTACTCTTTTATTAAAGGTTCCGGAAGTGATCTTCTTTAAGGAATCCTATTCAACTTTATTATAAAACAAAACTAACTTTGAATCGTCGAATAACATGATCAAGTATCAACAAATTGTCTCGACTATAATTATATCGAGTTTAATTCCAGGTACAAAATGTCGATGCATAAAAATGCATTATTTGTTTTGACAATTTGTTGTATAAAGTTCATTCAATGCTAACACTATGAACATAAAGAAAATATTTCGCGCTCACTGATCATTATAAACCCAATGCAATAACCGAAAAGCCAAATAAATAGCATTGAAAAAAAAAAGAAAAAAAAAAACAAAACTTTGATGATTGGCCTTATTGGTCAATGTCAATGTCATTGACATGCAGCTGCGATCAGAAGATGCTAATCTAGAGGGGTCACCCAACGATAAAAGGGATAAACAGTAGATTCTCGTTAATTCGAACTCGTTGGGACCGCAGAACTTTGGTCGAATTAACCGATAGTTCGAATTATCAGTGTTCGAATTAACGAGTATATTACTGTACATGTAGTATAACGGTGCTGGTGTGCCGATCAATTATCTTTAGTCAATAGTGATTTTTTATATATAATTCTTTAGTAAATTGGATTCCTTGTTAGTGATATATGTTATCCATGTAGCAACATAAACATGGAAAATATGTGATTTAAAACAGGAATTTATTTTGACCATATTAAATAATTAGGATAAAAATAGTTTCACCCGATCGGTCGATCATAACTGGAAAATTGTTACGAACTCTCTTATAAACTAAGCATTTTACGGTAAAAACCCCTATTTTATCAAACGACTTATCGGTGGAACTCTTCTAATTTGTCTTGATACAAGAAGGATATCCAACTCGGTGGCAATTATCCTTTCGTGTACCCTGCCCTGTTAGTATGCAAGGACCGCGATGCACTGGAATATCTTGCAGGAGGTTAATCCAAAAATTAATCGAAAGACATTGTAGCCCCTGGGCTATGATATCCTGAAAATATCCAATCGGTCTGCAACGTTTGAGATTATTGGTCGCTTGACCTGTCTAGTGAGTTTGGGGCATAGGTGTCTTTTAGAGAAGACCGGTAGATGGATGGAGAATGTAATAGCATACCGTATCTCGTCCTTATAGTTCACTTTCAATAAATAACTAAAACGATTGGGTAAAATGTATTTTGAATGAATCGGAGTGTCATCATTTAGTTCTTGAAGTAAAACATACCGGTGATATGAGTGCTATATAAAGAAACTATACATTATTTTATATAACTTTGCAGACCAGATAAATTGTGACTTTTATTTAAACTATGTACACAGTTTTATATATGAGCATTGTGTCAATGTTGATTTAATGGACTTTAGCTTACACTAGTGACGTCATTCCTTTGTATTCAGAGTACATTATTTTTAATAATGTACTGTAAACTAAGTAGACTAATGTACTCGGTCAACTCCATTAATTAAAACATTGTACATATTCAATATTTTGATTAATGGACTGACCTCGTACTTTATCATATACAGAGAATGATGACAATTTATCGGGATATCAGCTGTTTTTTGTGCTCTAATACAAATCGATTCAAACAACCAAACACATGCATGTCCTGACACCTAGATACATTTAAAATCATGTCCTAAAATAAAACCAAATCCATTATTATATATCAGTATCATGCACCGTTTTGTCAAGCGCAAAGAGATGCAACATAAAGTGATGCGCGTCCCTCGCGTTCAGGTAAAGAGGGAGCATACTCTACTCCTAGCACTACTAGCGTCACATCCTATTATTCTCACAACAGTTGTTTATTTGGTTGCACCCCGTAAATGTGTTACAATCCTCTTGGTAAGATACGTTGCTGACGTCGAAAAGACGTCGTGAATAGATGACACTAGAAGGTTGACGGATTTTCTTTAAAGCCTCTATACGAGACCACGGGACCACGGTGCTATTACGTATTTTCGCAATGCTTCGTTGCGATGACGTTCGCGACAAAAAGTGACAGTCGCCTTTATATCTATATTTAGAGGAACGTCAACGTATAAGCGACGTCATGCCAGGTAGAGTACGTTCCAAGCTTCCCATGCAAAATGCATTTAAACAACAAACAGAACCAGATCCCACTAAAACTCGCTTAATATCATTGGTTAGAATTCTAACTAATGTTGCGCATTGCACTGCAAATTACTTGATAATGGAGTCACTAAAAACGAGAGGGAGATAGAGTCCCAATACTCAGTAAAAGTAAGGGCCCATAACTGAGGGGAAGAGCCCCATATTTTTGAAGATGAGAGTCCCATAACGATAGATCACAGGGGACTCTCATCATTGCGCTACTCCGTTTCTACTCGTTTCATATAGAACCCACCAACGCACGAGGTTCAAGGTCAAATGAATTCATCTTTTCACAACGGATTAAGCGCACAGCCCACAACAAATTGAAGGGTTCTGAACAAAATACTGTAAAGTTGTTGCAACAAATTAAAAAAAAAAACTGCGAAATAAGCCTTCATTAGTGATAAAATAATTATTCCACAAACAATCATGAATGAATGACTTCATGATTTTAAAGTAGCTCTATTATGATCTATGATGTGTAAATTCTGAAAGAAACATGTTTAATTCCAATTGAAAAACTTTCTCAAATGTGTCCTATGGGACGCCACTCCTGTGATTCTTTTGAACGTCCCATATGATAGACTGTTATTATTTTATGGAAACATTCAAAATGAGGGATCAGTAGAAACCCCATCATTTAACTCCGTATATTTTGAAGGCAATTGACTTAAAACCCTATTTTTTAACAAAGTTTGAGATGTCATCATAATTGTTTTCGTTGAATAGAAACTCGAGACACTTGCATTGATATTGCCTTCATGCGTAAACACTTTATTGTTTTCTCTTTCAACATAAATATTGCTTTTTGTCATTGAACATTACTTGACTTAGCTATAAGATTCCTAAGGATTAATAATTAGATTTTTACCGCCGCCATTATGTATAGATTCCTGCATCCTTTATATTTGTTTACACCTACTCGTAATGTCTGCCTTTCCGGAGCTGATACTTCAAACAATTGATAGCTTTTTTACTGTATTATCTTAATAAAATTGGTATACAATTCGATCAAATATTTGGTGTCTCTTGGAGTCTGCAGTTACGCATAAGATGTCGAGCTATTCCATTATGCTCAGAAAATATATATTTAATAATAAAAAGTTAAAGCAAATAAGTGGATCAACTGGGTAGGACGTACTATATGACGCTGGTCGTAAGCATGATCGCATTTGCCTTTGGCGTTATTGGAAGTCGTCATTTATCGCAGAATATCAATGCTGTAAGGCTTGGTAGCGTTAACAAAACTGGCTTCATAGCGGTTTGGTAACATGCAAATGATAACGTTTTACACAGTAATTTCTGTTGTTGCTAAGTTAAGTTTCTTGGTGATTGAACTAAGAGTTGAAGACCTCCACGGTAGTTCAAAGAAAATAAGTTGAAGAAAAAAACATGAGAAAGCATGCAGCCTGGCCGTCTCATCATTAAGTTACTTATATATTCAGTTGTGTTAGTATTTAAATTATTCGTTTAAATCCCATTTATTTGTAAGGGCACGCGCTTGCGCAATTGTTTGTGATCCCAGCGAAATGCTAAGAAAATATAGAAAATCTTGAATTTCGCATACAATTCCACACACGCGTTACCGAATTTGAGGTAAAAGACTCCTACATAGATTATACATGTAATTCATGCATTTCATAAAAGGTTGTGATATGCATGCTACTACGGAAACCTCGATCGCGAGCAATAATTATAAAAAATAATTTAAATGCACACAAATCTATTTTTTATACTTTGTTTTTCGGTTTAGCAAAACAGGTCATAAATGCACATGTATTTCTTTCTATAAAAGTCCCCGATCGCGGGTAAAAACTAGATACATATAAGTAAAACCCATGAAACCAAGGTCTCATTTTTACACATATCTTTCAGCGACACCAGCTGTTTGTTACATATCAACCTCCATTGAGAACCTCGAAAAACTATACAATCCAATAGACTTAAAACCTACACATCCATATCGATATAGAAAATGAGAAGGTTGATATGGTTTTATGGTAACCAATAGGGATTACGTGATATGTAAGTTGTACGTATAGGGGGCCGTACGGGGGCTGATTATGCATTGGTGGGGAACAGATAAGTTGGTTAATAAGTAAAGCACCTCATGGTCTGCTGCCAAAGAACTTGTTCCCCACCAATTTCCAGCTGGCTTGGACATTTTGAAAAAACAATTCTAGCTTGAAGATTTGAGCAGTTTGCGGACCACCTTTTTCGATTATTTCTTAATCGTCCTAATGTTATATTCAACATTTCAATTTTCGTAAAAGGTGTTCCTTTTGTGTTCGGACCTGGCTAGAAGTTGAGAAACAGCCCAGCTGGTTTGGAAATAGTGAAGTGAAGCCAAATTATAATGTTCAAAACCATTTTTGATGTTATTTTTTGTTTAACCTTTTCAACAACAAAAGTTTCGTGGGGTGCCCTTCAGATAAGTTGGTTAATAAGCTACTATAGGGCACAAAGAGGAAAGGGAATCTCGGAGGACATGATAATTCCTTCATGGAGCAGTTACACAGACACGCAAGGTGATAATGTTATTGTTTATACTTGATTTGATAGACAAAATGTCAAGAGTATGTATGTCTGAGTATGTTTCATGGAAGTCGTTGTTATTTAAGGGGGATTTATTTTCCTTGCTTAATGTTAACAACTAAGGATTTGTTTACACGGGAAGCGGCAATGAGCGGCAGCGGCAACTACAATATCGCACGGTTCTAACCCTAGAATGTTTCTAACGTTTAGCGTTTACGCGGTTAGCGTTTAGCGTTTTCCATGTTGGTTAGAACCGTGCGCGACTGTACATTTTATATACATTCTTTATAGGACAAGTGGTAGGAGTGCTACTTGCCCTTCAAAACATTTAAGTAAATTTGACGAAGCTGCTCTTTGACGCTTCTCATGTGAACAGGCCCTAAAATGGAAGCTTATATTATGTGAGTGCAACCTCCTAGAACTATCGGGTTTTTATATACCTTTGATAAAATTTCATACAGACATTAACGATGAATTTATGTCTAAGTGGGGCATATAAATTTGAGATACAGTTCTGTTTCTTTTATACGAAGTATATATGGAAACTACTGGTCACAGAACTATAAATTACTATTTGCTTAGCTAAATGACATACGAAATCATCCTTGTTGTATCCGTAATAGTTCAGTCTCAAATTAAGATTTAGCTGGAGAGATGTCACTTAAGTCACAAATATCGTGGTTGTTTTTGGACGTCACGTTAAACGAATTAACACTTTTGTATCCAGTATCGTGAAATAACGCTTTAAATCGTTGTAGGTCCGACGTCCGAAATGAAGAATGTAATTCAACTGAAGCGTACCGATATATGCTAGGCTTACCACTGCATAACTTGCTTAAATGAATTCAAGGTGTTACCCTATACTGCGTTTTCTCTAAGTATTACAGGGCCCATATTTATCAAAATCTAAGTACGCTTACATTCTAAGTTCGTAGTCGATATCTCGGTTATTGTTTGAACTTTCCGCTTGAAATGTTTCCAATAGCTTTAAATCCAATAAATGATTATGATTATAGTTGCTTGATAGTATAATTCCAGCTAGAAATTGAGATTCCACCCACTGACTTAGAATGTAAGTGCACTTAGATTTTGATAAATATGGCCCCTGGAACGTGATTTAAATCAGGAGTCAAGCAGTCAATTTATAATATTTTTGCAAAAAGGAAATTTATTTACTTAATTCACTTAAACATTTATCTTTTCAATTTTCATTCCATGAGCACCATCATTCCAGCATCAAAATGCTTTATTTATTGTCATACAGTTACAATTCCTGAATACTTTGATATGAAACAAGGACACGTTTGCTTTATAAAGCAATACCAAAAGCATTCCGAATACTGAAAGCAACAACGATATGGTATACAAAGCAATTTTGATTCTTCATCAAGACAAGATGGGATAAACGGACGTGTGTTGTCACTTCCAGTCACGTATTTGCATTTTCTGGGAGTTATTAATAATCGGGACTGATATTTTCTGCTTTTCGTTAACCTTAAACTTAGACTTTTCCTTTATGATTAGTAATGAGTATTCAAAGTAAGGTTGCCGATAACGATAGTGGAGATTATGGGTTGAAGTTCTATGACAAAATTGCAGCCAAATACGATGCGAAAAGAATGAGGTTATGTGTAAAGTTAATAAAATGTGCTCCCACTAGTTTTTTGAATAACTCGCTAAATACACTATGTTTTCTTTTTGTATAATCAAGCATTATGCCCATGAAATACCCACGAAAAATAAAATACCCTTACTAACGCATCTTAACTGAGTATTGAAATTTTTTATGTAATAAAACAAGATGTAGTTTCAGAAACTCTATGTCGATTTCCATTAACCTTTATGTAATTGATAAATCGCAGAATCGTGTCCTAACACATTTATATTGATAACTCATCCTTGTGTAGGAGTATTAATACGGATGTTAAAATTACTTTGTCAAGGAAAACTCAGAAGATGGGCGGACAAAGATGGTCGTTTCAATCAACGGAATGCATATCGATTTATGAACGTAATGTATCTCAATTGATTTTGTATATTTTAATAACATAGATCTAAGTCTTCCAACTATAATACTAACAATTCTTGGAGCTCAGTTTTTTAGCCAAGATATCGAAATGCAAAGAGAAGATGCTGGAATTTATCCGGTACCACACTTTAAAAATCTGGCCACACTTGAAGCTTCTTACTACACATTTTTACATGTCCAATATGGGCTTACATTGTAGGTATTCGGTCATTTTGCAAAATGTTACGGCCCATAAAAAGAGTAAACAAGAGAAGTGGGTTTAGCAAAAACAAAATGATGATGCTTCCAAAGTTTAAGTATTTTAAATTACTAAAATGGTAAAATGACATATCAATTTATCAGTTAGTGAGTTTGAGCCCCATCGCTTCAACCCCCCATTCCCCACCCCTGACAACAAAAAAAAAACCTGAAACGTTTTTCAAGAGAGGAATCTTTAAGACGAATAGATTGTGGTTGACAATGTGTATTTTGAAAGGCTTCATTCAATAAGCATAATAAGAACGCTCGCTAAATCGCAGCTAAATAAGGCAATTATTCGCAGGATCAATCGAATAAATCAACAGCTATCCAAATCTCTACACAGAGCTAGGGGATTTTGTTAAAATGTTTTACGAGAAACGGCCAAAAACCACTGGTCACTTTTCCTACGTACTGTGGAAAATTGTTTTCCAATTGGTATTATGCAAATTGTATATTTTATAACGAATTATACTTGACGCTGATATTAAACCTTGACATAAATTACAAAATGTCATGAATTACTTTTGACCTATACATATATTCAAACAAAATAAAAAAAATGTTTTTTTTTTTAACAAAATAATTAAAAGTCGATTACTAAATATTTCTTTAAAAAGAACTGACCGTCATCTCAAGACAATATCAACGTCACATGTAAAATACGGGTTGTATAGCTTATTTGTTTGTCACCTATCTTTCATCGTGGGTTCCCTATCGATTTTATAGCAACATTATTTCACTGCATTTGACTTTAATGTTGCCATAGTACCCAGGCTAATGGCAATAAATTCATCAGTTTGCACCATCCCGTCATTTTAAAATAAGCATAAAAATCAACTCAACACGATCAACACATATTTTTTTATACAATAAAATATATTTATTTAAAGCTTACCTAGTGAGAGCAATACGCCAATCTGTATGAGCAGCATTTTCATCTTGATCTGAACTTCGGATTTAACCTGAAAATATATAAAATCGTATGCCTTGAATGTAAGTGTTGACCCTTAGCATTTTCTATGACAATTTCCCATTATGTATCTAAAGTCTTTCTTGGTTGTTCATATACATATAATATACGTGAAAACCCAAATCGAGTGCATTGAATACACATCTTCTTAACAACTTTTTCGCTTTCTCATAATCCTCACCAAAAGTGTTATAATTATCCAGAACAACTACTGCAAACCCAAATCACAACAACACGCTAATCCATTCTATTGTCTCTGTAAGCGCGACGACTTAGGATTCAAAAAGACGTTCCAATTCAAAAGACCACTACGCATTGAAGTGCCATTTAAAAGGCATCCTAGCCATCGGGAGAGACTGTGTCCCTGAATCCGTGAATGGGATTCTCCCCCTCTCATTGCGGGAGTACCCAACGATTTAATCGATAAAATATAAATTTGGCTGGATAGTCTATCTGGTTGGCATTTTTATAGGACAGAAAAAAATATATCGTATGTATACAGTGTCTAATATCGTTGGCAGAGGTTTACTGGCAACGTTTTTTTTTTTTAGCTTTTTTAGCTGAAAATTTTACTTTTTAAAAAACATTTTAAGATTTAAACGAATCAGTTCCGCAACAAATTTAATCATATTAAACCAACTAATAAACTTTTTCGTTGGGAACTCCTCTCATTGGCTTTGTCATCGGTGTTTCTGGCGTTGCTACTTTTGGCGCGGAAAACAAGTGGCCCAATTAGCCGGACGCGGGACGGAGAGAGAGAGAGCTGCTTCCAAGCAAAGTCCACATCCCTAACACCAAGAGCTACCGTCCATCATGTCCCGAACGAATAACGCGCAACGATTTTTAATAATCACCCCGACTTCATAATATAGAATGATTCAAATTTTAACTAGCTTGACTCTTCTATAAAACAGTATAGATATCGGTAAACCATAGCTGTTAACCATATTTTTTTTCAAAGACAATCGTATTCGATCGAATATGATATAACACAAATTATTATCAGACTGGGCTAACTTTACCGTTAATTGGAGATTGGTTCATATCATGTTAGAACATGGCAAAAAAATAATATACTAAAAATGCAAGCTAATTTTTGGTCTTTATTTCGAAAAAAAAATGGGTATGAAATTCGTAAAATTACCTTAAGCGCAATAGCTCTAGCTAGCACCGCTGCTCACTTAAGTCCAATAAATCGCTGCGTCGACGAACACACCGTTATTAAGTATATGACGAGAAGGGATGGGGAATAAGAGAATGGAGTCCATATTGAAGATTAATTGAAAGTCCCTAATGTGTGGCAATTTGCTTGGCAGACGGGTTCCACTAAGGGAAAAAAGCGCGGAATGTGTTATTTGGAGCACCTCACGTTGGTTATGATGCGGCGAGGCTATTATAAGTTCAAAGAGAAGTTATCTAATTAATCTGATCGATTTTCCTTACATAAGGTATCATGAATTTGAAGCCGATCGAAACTGCACTGACATCTGCATGCTCATATGTATATCGATGTGTGCTATTAAAATAAACAAATGATTTCAGGTTATGAAATTTTAATATTCAATCTTTTGAATTCGTTTGAATTTCTGAACCTCCAAAAATTGCTAAATATTGAGACTATTGAGACAACAAACTTCAAAAACCGATGATGAAATATGAGTTTTCGAACAACCGCGAAGCCAATTTTAAGTGCTCGCTAAACGCTTCGATTTATTGGGTCGTGATTCAATTACGAAACGAGTCTATGTCAGTAATGGCGAACCACGTTATGGGTGTTTTTAGCAAAGATAGTTGTTTTGTTATCTAATCAAGTATGTAGATGTGCTGATAGTTATATTTCGGCTTTAATTTTGAAGCTAAATGTTCCCGTGTGTAGTGTAGGCCTAAACTTAAATGAAATATAGGTTTAAGGTCTGTCCACGGAGATAATTTTCGGTGTGTTTTTAGCGCGCGAACATTTGAAAAAGTGTTCATCCATTTTCGCACCAAGCAATACTTACACCTATACCCTCAATATGGCACATATATTCATTTCGTTAATTTTCATTGTTTGGACGACCTTAAGCGCGTCAATTGAAAATCACGTGAAATGCATGCGAATTCAGATAAACACTCGGGATTAATTCCTAAATTCCTGTTGTTTCCTTCTTTTATTGCGTTTTTGTATGCTTTTATACATTTGTAACAGTATAGACATAGTATACAATAAAAGGACTGACATAGCGTTTATCAGACGGTAGAACACAACACATTATTATAAAAATATTACAAAAATGATATATTCTACGCCGACATGCTTGGTATATTGATAACGAATTAGAAAGTTACATAAGCAGGTCGAATCCAATGTTCATCAAACTTCGAGTGGTAGATAATGAAAGAACATAGTA
>LQRL01127235.1:855-16796 GCA_001703475.1 Hydroides elegans
CATGCAACACCCCTTCGGAGCTCCCTGTGACGTCATGCCTCTCAACCCCTTTATTTTTCTTGATATACATGACCAAATATAATGCCCCTCAACATAATCCTTCAACCCCCAACAATCATGGCTCTAATCCGATTAGCCTCGCAATATCGATCTTGTTCCAAAGACCATGGTATGTAGTCATAACCTTGTTTTACATCGATCTTCTCTAATAGATTTTAATGTTATACAGACAAGAAGAATGCCCCTGAAAAATCATAGGCCTATTAAATTAAGGTGCTCATGTTCCTTAAGATAAATGGGAAGCTTTTTCTGAGATATTCCACCATAAGGGTCTGGCCACACGGGAAGATTGCTCAGGCGTGTTTAACATAAAAACCGTCATTTTCAATGCAATCCTGATGGAAACTCAAAAAACCGTCAAGCAATGAGCATTTCTCTGCGTTTTTGATTTACCCATTATTGAAAATTCACACTTTGTTAGGATAAAACAAGCTCGAAGAAGCTTTCCATGCGGCTAGACCCCTAACGTTAGTATTTTCCCTTAAAAATGTATAATCCATGATATGGATAAAAGACAACAGGAATGGCCCCATTCGCCCGAATGAACTGGTCAATCGTAGAAATTATAGAATTGTAGTGATCATTTTCAAACCTTATATTTGGTTATAGCCTAGACCCAGTTTCAAATCAATATGTTTGATAGGAATCATTTTCTCATTTGTTTATCTATTAAGCTCGCCGACTTTGTTATATCTCTTTACTCCCACCCTCAAATAATCCAAACATGCCCGGGCATTACTTTACCCTATTCCGAGGGACAATGATCATTATTATTATTATTATTATTATTATTATTATTAGTACTCTGAGGGTGTGATTTCTTTTATTACATAAAATTTAAGAAATATAGGGGATCGTTTCAAACGGGCAATATCAAAGTGTTATTGCACGGGTGATATTTCCCGGCATATTGCTTCAACCATATTATAAATATGTATCTTTCCCCAGAAAGCGGACATGTGCCTGGGTTCGATCTCGATTACATCCGAGCGCGAGAAAGTGGTAGACTTCACGAAGCCTTTTATGCAACGAAGCTATAATCTTCTGATCCGCAAGCCACGGGAAAAGACGTCTATTTTCCAGTTCCTCTGGCCATTGTCACCGGAAGTCTGGCTTCTAACTATTACATCCATCGTCGTTCTTGGTACGGTTTATCCAACAAAATAATTCTCACAAAAATGTGAGGTTTGTCCAGAATCAGAAAATGTTCACCAAGGTTCACAATGTTTGACAGGTTCATGGATTTATATATACCCTACTCCGAGTTCACCATGTTTACAAGGTTCACCGTAAAACAGCTTCACATAAATGGTTCACCATGTTCACGAGGTTCACAATTTTACAGTCTAACAGATAGGATTCCCCATGTTCAAGAGGTTCACGAATTTATATATATCCTACTTCGAGTTCACAATGTTCACGAGGTCCCCTTGAAACAGCTTAATATATATGGTTCACTATGTTCACGAGATTCACCATTTTACAGACTAACAAATAGGTTCACTATGTTCACGAGGTTCACTAATTTATATAAAAGATAATTGTTAGGTCACCAACCATAACCAAAATATTCTCTATTGATCAAATAAAGTCTATTCTGGTTTAGAGCAATTACATTCTTTAAGAAATATAGAAAACGAATGACTTATTGAAGAAAACGTGTTTATCATTCTTCTGATGTTTAAAATGTCACGCACCTAAACTTGCGTTTTAACTACAAAATTAATTGCAACGTCATAATGAAATAGTTTATGTTGGTTGTTTTCTTTGTATATAAGCAAGAATTGGTTTTTATTCTACAAATTGTCATATAAATATAGCATCTCGATCCGCCAACATATATAGCCTACTGAATAAAATATACAGGAAAGATCTGGATGTTTGTATAAGATATTTTTTATTTATCATTTATTAAATATTTGTTTCATTTTACATTTAATGGTATCCGAACCATGAAAAAAAAATAAATATATCGAATTTTAAACATGTAGTTACATTTATACATGTATAAAACATTATATTGTGCATTATTTACGTTTTATAAGTATTTTATTTTTTTTCTGCGTCACTAATGCCTGTCGCTGTGACGTATACACTTATAAGATTTTACAAGGTATTTTTTTGTGATGTCACAATTACTTTCGACATCCATGGGTTTTTTTAATGTTTCATGAGCATCGTGAACCTGGTGAACGGCCGTGAACATTTTTTAGTCCGGGACATGAATGACAATGCGTGTTGTAAAACAAATATTCTATTATTGAATATGAAATATAGCAGATAGAAGGTGTAAGCGCTCTCAGATTGCACCCCTAACGAAAAGCAATAAATGTTAGTAATCTCTTTCGTTAAACTCTGTTTTGGTTGATTTATTTTGTTACTGTTCGTTCATTTGTTTTACATTAAAACGCTTAAACGAGTATTCTAACAAACGTGCCAATGACAATTTAGTTTCTGATTTTCTGACTTTCAGGTCTACTGCTTTACACCATGGACCGTATCAGCCCAAATCCCAATTGCCGCTTCAACCTAACTGAAAGTGTTTGGTTCATTTATGGCTCCCTTGTCGGAGCTGGAACTGATCTCGTCCCACGCACAGTTTCAGGTCGTCTCTTGTCTGGCGCCTGGTGGTTCTTTTCTCTTATTCTGATCTCATCATATACTGCCAATTTAGCCGCGTTTTTGACCGTCACCAAAATCAATACGCCGATTAATAGTCTTCAGGATCTGGTCACTCAAACTAAGATAACTTATGGGACGGTTGAGCACACGAATGCACATATGTTCTTTGAAAAATCCGACTTAGAGATTTTTAAGAAAATGTGGAGTGATATTAAGTTGCGGAACGGGTTGGTGAACGATTCCAAAACGGGACTGCAGCGAGTGATAGATGGAGATTATGCATTTATTTGGGATGCACCCGCCAATAAGTATGTGACGCAGATGAATTGTGAGGTGATGACAGTCGGTGAACCGTTTGATCAGAAGGGATACGGAATTGGTGTGCCCCGGGGTGCGCCGTACAGAGACTCGCTTACTATGGGGATCTTGGAGATAAATGAGGAGGGCATAATACAGAAACTAGAGGACGAGTAAGTATTGTTGTTATCCAATCATTATTTTTGAAAATATCACGGATTACTAGTTTAGTAATGCAAAATAGTTTAATCTGCATTAAGTTGCACTAAATTCTTGAAAATATATATACTGATCAGAGTAAATGCGATGTACCAAACTTATTGTTTCCAACATTAAAAATAGTCATGTACTAGACTCGTGTTTTCTTCAAAACGCGTGTCATGCGAAATACTCGTTTTGTGTAAATAGTGTTGTGTAGAATGCACATGTTGCGTAGAAAATGCATATAGAACTGATTGCGTGCATTTGGCAATACACTCGTGACGCGAGGAAAGTGCCCCGTTTGGTGTTTAAATAAAGAGCGAAAGGCGAGTGTAAATTGTACGAAATATTAAGCAAATTATGACGTGTATGAAACTGTACGCAATCTGAAGCAGCTAATGAAATTTCACATACACCGTTGTTTTTTTTCAGCTGGTGGAGTCGAGGCGAATGTGAAGCCTATAAAGACACGAAGACGAGTCACACGAAGGAACTCGACCTGACCAACGTGGCCGGTGTCTTTCTTGTGTTGGCCGTCGGGGCCGCACTGGCTGTAGTTATCTGCTTCATAGAGTATGTGTATATTGTGGTCACGAGGAAATCAAAAATGGTGAGTTGGGATTCTATAAACATGTATTGAAAACGGCAAATAAACATTACCAATATTATTGTAATGAAGAAATAAAAAAATTGGCGAGTGCGTGATTTGGGATATGTGTTTGGGTAAAAGCAAATGAAAGTGGTATCTATAGGATAATTTGAGAACATTAAATATATTTGTGCAGGTATGATAAGCTTAATGCATTCTCGAAAACTATAATTTGAAATTGGAAATCTATTATCATGTACAATTTGATGTTTAAACTGTACATATGATGAGCAGGAAATCGCCTACACGTAAATGTCTCGTTAGCGTTAACAGTTTGACAGTAACCTATCAATATGGAATTTTGATGTAGACTCAAATGGACGACGAGCCTCCAGAATTACTTAATTGAGTCTGTGGTGATCGGCATCTCAGTTTATTAACGATATTACTGTTTAAATTGATATATTAAACGTCCTCCCCGTCTCGACATCCTGCTCAATTAGATTTTGTTCGTCTGGTACTGTCAAGACACACAAAATTAATATTTGTTTGCTTTTAGTAGGTGTATTTGTTTTCATATTTTATTATGATGTAATTAGTCTACAGCATACAAATAGGGGTATTGCATTCCCATGATTCCCAAGTTTTGATATTTTGACTGAAGTGCCTAACGCCACAAATTAGACTTCGATAGAAAGACGGATAACTGTCGATATGTCATTTATATTGATTTGAAGTAAATTTTCAAAACATATTTGTTAATTACATAACAAAGTTTGATTATAATGTTTATCATTGCTGTTTTCGCAGAAAAGTCGCACTCCGAACGGCGTCGAGAGCGAGCGCGACGGCACCGAACTCCGCACCAACCTCTGTAACAGCAGCACCGATTCATCCAACCTGAACGAAGTCAATAAAACCACAAAAAGTTGGCTTTTTAGTTAATGAATAGATATGGGGAGTCTATAGTGGTGGTGCCCTCGTATATGATGAGGTGGTTTATTTATTTTACTACAGCAGCTGTGCATGGTTGCACAATGATTTTGCCAAAATAGTTTTGGGATGGAGGACATTACCAATTCAGGGTGTAGAAGGCTAAACCTTTGCATCTCCTTGATTGAGAACGACTCTTTCAGTATATAATTTTGAAGGTTACCAGGATATTATTTTATAGAAACTTGCATTAATAGTAACTGGACGATGACAGTGACATTGAAGATACAGTTAATTTCAAGAAAAGAACGAGCAGTTCTACTTTGAAACTTAAATATGAAAGGATCAGTGAAACGAAGAGGCATTAAATTACTTAGAGCAAGCAAGTTATCCTTATACAATATTATGAAAACCATGCATAATACACATTTTTGGGTTAATAGAACATGACTATTCTAAAATTCCTGTTGTTCTGTTTCGAATCCATTAATTAGATGGTGTCTTGATACAAAGCAACTAATATCAAGGGAATCAACTTAACACATGACATCACTCTCTGGAAATCATAGAAACTACATATATTTAACGTTATGATTGAAGTACAACCATCATGTGAAGTCATCTACATTTATTTAGTATAATATCATGTATGGTGTATATCTGATCAGAAACTGTATATTAACCATTTATCGAATAGTCATCAATGCATTTTGAACATTTTATATTATTTCTAAATATTCAGCATAAATTTCATCCATCCGTGGTATACATATGTATGTTAATCATGTCAAAATATCATTCACAATTTCGAATATAAGTGAGCTTATGCAATTTCATCCATAAGTCATGTCATGGCCCGTTAGCTTATCATTCGCGTCATGCTAGACACATTTCTAGTTTGTTGAAATGTATGAGTAAAACGGTTCATGTCATAAATCATCCTGTTGTGTAAGAATTTTGTAATTTAAATGCATAATATCATTGTAGCGCTATATGAAGGTTTTAAGTTTAGATTTTTAACAGTTGAATTTGTTAGCCTCAAAATTTAGTGGATTTTACAAAGTTTGATCACGTCATGTTCCGATCGAATCTACACATACGCAAACAAATACGGATTGCATGTTTATCGTAGTATATACTGTACGATCCTATCTCAGAAAACGCAGACTCAGACGCAAACACAGACGGACGTGTGGAGCGCCTACTTTTAAAAAAAAGTGTATTCATATAAAAAAATAAACTAAAACAAAATGAACACTTTCAGTTCCGACGCGAAGTTGGGCATGTTGCAATATATTAACGTATTAGATATACATGTATCTATAAAAATATAAATTATTATTTATCATAATGTTACTGTATGTATTTGTAAAAGCTATACAACTGCTTCGGCCAAACCTTGATGCATGGTCGAAAAAAATGTCTTTGTATCAAAATAAATAGAGGTAAAATTCAGTTTACCGTTATTTTATATCGAATTTTCGGAAACCATCGTTTATAAAAAAATATTTACAATGACTATTCTACCAATATTTTAACGTCAAATGGTAGGTTATTCAATTGACTTTCCATTTGAAAGGTGATTGGAATCAAAGATCAAGCTAAAATATTTAATTTAATTTTTCTAATCGAACTGGGTGCCATCTGATACTAAATTCAATTTACCGTTATTTTTGCTTTGCGGTGAAGTGTATGATTTTATATTAACGGATTTCACATTTGTTTCCTTGTTTAGCAACCTATCCAATTTAATATTGGTTTAAAGTGCTTGAGACTCTGTTTGAGCACATTTATGCCCATTTTTCATGCGATTGAGATCCATGAATAACCCTTTTATAAAGTCGACTAAACTGCTGTACATAAAAAGGGCACTTTCATGAAAAGATGCATTATTCACAATTTGGTCAGAACAAAGTATATATTGTGAGCTTACGGTACCATTAACCACATGCATGTATGGTCAATGATGTAGAACAGGTCATGAAAGAGTTTGCAGTAGTCATGTGTTCTCTTTATTAGTAAAATTATATACTAGCGCAATTCAATATGATTTAGAAGATGCTTTGGCGTCATCTTTGGGACCAAAATGTTAAAATACATTTAGGAATAAATTGGCAAGGAAATAGAAAACATACAATATAGAACTGTGTACATCATGTACTCTTGCTATGTAAAGTAAAGTTATGTGCTTCGAGGAGATTATCATAGATTGATTTGAATAAATTAATGAACACAAATTGCATAGAATTTGCGGTTATTCAATAATGTTTATTACTATTTTCATCTTCTGTAATAAACTGGTTAATATAAAATCAAGATAACGCCTGCGATTAACCTTTTCAGAAAAATAACGGTAAATTGAATTTAGCATTAGCACGACACCCAGTTTCATTAGGAAATTAAATTAAATATTTTAGCTTGATTTTTGATGCCAATCACCTTTTAGATTGATAGACAATTGAATAACCTACCATTTGACGTAAAAATATTGGTAGAAAAGGCATTGTTTATATTTTTCATAAACCATGGTTTCCGAAAATTCTATATAAAATAACGGTAAACTGAATTTTACCTCTATTCTTGTGATATGAATGTGTGTTTGTAATAAATTAATCGGCGTTCATTGATGGTTGGTTTGTATCTAAATAGCTTGTTTGTCTTAATATCTATATTCACGATTCAGAAGAAATAAGGTTATAATTTCAATAACTGGAGAGAAATATACTCTTGTAGTACATATGTATATATTACGCATGCCGACTAATGTCTGGATAAAAACTCACATTATGTGATGTTTAATTTGGTACATAATTGATAAAAATCGACCAAATACTTTTTAAGATACAGAAATTTGAACAACCGGACACTTCTTTTGTTGTCGAGTATATATATATATTCACGATTCAGAAGAAATAAGGTTATAATTTCAATAACTGGAGAGAAATATACTCTTGTAGTACATAATTCTAACCTGCTTGTGCGATTATCATTGAAAGTTTCTGTAACATTTGGGACAGCTAATGAAAGTTATGCTCATGCAGCATTCGATGATCCAGTGAGAAGTAATAAGGTGATGCATTATTAATGATTAATCTAAACCTCTTTTTTAAAATATAGATTACGCATGCCGACTAATGCCTGAATAAAATAGTCAATAAATGTACCAATATAATTGCATGCTAGAAAACCACCGCCAAGAGTCTAAATTCGCCTGCCGTTGTTGGGGCGGAAGTGTCTCGACGAAGGGCCGAAGTGTCGTTTCCAATGGGACCGAAGTGCCCAAACCCCGTTTCATTAACCCTCTGTTATGGCCTGGTCACATGCGAAGCTTCTTCGGGCTTTCTTCTTATAACAAAACCATGTTTATTACTAATAAAACACGTTTTTATGGTTTTTGAGTTTCCAATATATATACTTTATTTGAAACTCAAAAACGAACGCTGCGCATTTAAAAGCTGGGCGCGATTTTTGAGTTTCTATGATGAAAACATTAGAAAATACCGTTTGCTATCTGTCTACGGATAAGCTTTTTCGAGCTTTTCCCCATGGGGAAAAGCTCGAAAAAGCTTGTCCGTAGACAGACCTTTGCATTTGAAATAAAAAGGTATTTTAGTCATGAACAAATATTTCTGATATACCGGCTCTTTAGCTTTAAACTGACATCAATAACTATATATAAATATATAAATGGAGGGTAGAGCAAGGTTGGGTAGAGCAACAAACAATTAAATCAATTAACAAAACATATTAACGTGTGAAAATTGCTTCTCTTCACATTTGAAATTTAATATGATGCAAGTTATTGCTGTCGTTTGTGTTATGTTCATTACATAACCATTTTTAGGAACATCTTTCAACAAAGGTAATGTATAGTAACGTTACCCCGCATGATATACATGTAGTCAACATCGTTATTGTCACGCAATGGTTTCTTCTTTTTCTTTTGTTAACCCATGGCCATTTGCATCTTTATTTTAGACAAACCAACACGTTTACTGAGAAAAAAATATTTTAAGGTGATCTTAGACATTGGGAAAATAAACCATTGTTAAATAGTTTTTATAATAGTTAAATAACATTTTATTTAATTCAAAGAGCTAAAAAATACTACAAAATAGTTGTAGATAATGTTTTTAGACAAATAACAGATTTGTTTAAAGACTGTGACTGTGGCAAGATAGTATTGTTCATTTTGCAAAATCAATTTAGATAAGAAAAGCCTAAGGTTTTATTACTTAACTGATACTTGTGAATGAATTTTAAGCCATGGATCTCAATGGAAGCACAGCTAGTTTGAAAGGGACATCTCGAAAGTCAGGAGAAATGGATATTCAAGAAAAGAAAGAACAACGCGAAAATATGAAACGTCGAAACTACTTAACGTTTAGCCAGTTCATGTGTTACATGGGCCATGGGATGGCCTGCGGATTAACTGGACCTACCTTTGTTCACCTAACCTATTTATTCGATACGGATATTTCAACGTTATCATTCACGCATATTTTCGGAAGCTTAGGATATGTCGTTGGTTGTATCATATGCGGATTTATAGCGGATAAATTGAACTACCAATCGCAGCTTTCCTTCTCAACATTGGCTCTTGGAATTTCAATTATATGTGTACCGTGGGTTCCCAGCGTATATTTGTACTACGGAGCAGACTTCATCAAGAATATATTCTTGGCTTATCTGGATACTGTATCACAGGCCAATATAATAATACTTTGGGAAGACAATAAATACAAGGACCCTGTAATGCAGGCAATGCATTGTGCTTGGTCGGTCGGGGCAACGATATGTCCCTTTATTATCATTCCGTTCCTATCGGACCTGCCTGAAGATGCGATCGCTGCTGGGCAAATTGAGGCAAACCTTTTTAATACGACTGATTCTCCAATTTATAACGACACATATAGTATGACAACACCATTCCTTAAAGCCACAAACGACGATTATAAAAACGTACGTTATTGTTTCGCTCTAGTTGGAAGTTTGATTGCAGCGGTATCACTTACTGGATTTGTTGGAACCTACATGTGTTCGGGAGACAAGGCTGATAAAACGGCTAAACACGTTGTTAAGGAAACCGAATCTAATGATAAACAAGAATCTATAACATTTCGTTTTGTTGTGATGACCTTGCTGTTTGTGTTTTCTTTTACAGCCATTTGGTGTGATTTTGTTCCTAGCTCCTATATATCCACCTTTGTAATCAAAGGTTTCGGTTGGCAAGCGAAATACGGTTCTATGTTAACATCTGTATTTTGGATTTCCCATGGAATAAGCAGGCTACTGGCAATCCCCTTATCCTACCGCATTACCCCCGGCAAAATGCTACTATTTGATCTGACGACGGCCACATTGGGATATATCCTGATGCTGCTTATACCATTTACAAATGAAAATATCATTTGGTTTGCAACGGCCATCGCAGGAGCGTCCATAGCAACGATTATACCTTCTTCGTATCTATGGACTGCGACGTGGATGAAAATGTCTGGAGCCGTAGGCGCAGTACTGATAGCTGGTGCAGCGTTTGGGATTATGGTCAGTGGTCCCTTGGCGGGTTATCTTTGTCAAGAGTATACACATGTGTGGATAGCGTATCTGAGTTTGTTAGCGAGTGTCTCATCTATTGGATTGTTTATTGTTATTCATGTAACTGTGAAGTGTTTGAAGAAGAAGGGTGATCGTGAACAGCTTAGTTTAGCAGTGGAATTGGAACCGATGAATACACAGAAGAATGATGAATGATGTAGAGATCTATTGGTGTTATTGATGTATTGGTTCATAATTTTTGTAGTAAAGAATTCTGTTTACAAATGATTTTAGAAAATAGACTTATCTATGCGTGACGTTGTGTTAAACTCATACGAACATCGTCACATCAGCTTTAATATACTAATACACATTGCGTCAAAAGTCCCGCACTGGATCATGTAAGGGGTGCATTGTTGAAACAGAGTTTAAGAGACATTGAAAAAAGTGTGTATATGGCCTTCAAGCCCCGTCGAAATTTTATTGTTGACCCTTTTCTCGACTCAATATTGCCACCAAATTAATGCAATCCAAGATCTACACTTTAAACCAATGTGAATACTATAGCTATGCATTACACTTTACACGACTCTGCACTCTAGACTAATATCAATAGAAGTCTACTCCAGTCTAGTAAGTAAGGTGTTACAATATGACCAGGTTAAAGCCAATTCATACAGCTGTGCGTTTCACGGTTCAGTAGGCCCTAGTTGTGCAAACTCATGGCTATGATTCAACAATATCTAATACAAATTCTATAGAAGTCTATTGGTGTAATGTCACGGTGTATCTCTGAGCTAGCACAAATCTATGGTCTAGGTACACGGTTACTATGAGTATCTGAGCACTGGAATACCATAGACTTTTGTTTAGGAAGACACGACACTTAAATTTCAAAATGCCGAAGTTAACAACAATTCAATTAATTTTCGATTATTTAATATCAAATAAGCTGTTTTAGTTTGAGTGGTGCAATGGTTTAAGTAAAGAAAACGCCTGGTGACATGTTTTTTGTAAGGGTTTATAGCCACATGGGGTGCGTTTATTTTAAAACCGCGAGTTTATAAATTCATTTTAAACGTATGGTAGGTATAAGATTAAAAACGCATGGTTACACAAACAGAGTCGCCAAAAAGCCTATTAAAAAAAACGCCTCATATGTTACCCGGCCCTTTTATACCAATCCGCTGCTCACATATCACATATGAACCCATTTACAAAATGGTGAAATTAAGTCTGCGAAAGATAGTAGGTCCCTTGAGCCTAATTTGAACCGTTCTTACGAAAAACGCCTGTTTGAAAAACAGATTCCTGTGTACGCTTGTACTCTTTTGTGTGTCTAACTCCCAAAAAGGAGCGACATTTCAAAAGATCTAACGGTTTTCAAATAAACAAACACATCATAAGCGTCCCCTGTGGCCAGGTCCTTTCAACGTGGTTTTAAGAGAACGCTGGCGTGATAAAAACGCTACCAATGTCACCAGGCGTTGTTTACACAACTCCAAGTTATTGCTCAAAGCTTTTTATGACCCTGATCTTTTTTTAAAAAAAGTGTTTGTGTTACCATGCGTTTCTATTCTTATACGTACCATACATTTAAAACGAATTTATAAACTCGCGGTTTTCAAATATACGCGCCCCATGTGGCGATAAACCCTTACAAAAACATCCCCATAAAAGGGTCTCGTGTGGCTAGGTCCTTTAAATGTCATATCAAAACGCCTGTTTGAAAAAAAACCTTGTAATCTCACCAGGCGTTTTCTTTATTTAAACCATAGCACCAAGCAAACTAAAACAGCATATTTGATATTAAATAATCGAAAATTAATTGAATTGTTGCTAACTTCTGCATTTTGAAATTGAAGTGTCGTGTCTTCCCAAACAAGAGTCTATGGTATTCCAGTGCTCAGACACGTATAGTAACCGCGTACCTATAGACTTGTGCTAGCACAGAGACACACCGTAACATTACACCAATAGACTTCTATAGAATTTATATTAGATTCTGTTGAATCATAGCCATGGGTTTGCACCAATAGGGCCCACTGACCCGTAAAACGCACAGCTGTACGAATTGGCTTCGATCTGGTAATATTGTAACACCTTACTTACTAGACTAGAGTAGACTTCTATTGATATTAGTCTAGAGAGTAGAGTCGTGTAAAGTGTAACGCATAGCTATAGTATTCACATTGGTTTAAATTGTAGATCTTGGATTGCATTAATTAGTGGCTATTGAGTCGAGATAAGGGTCAACAATAAAATCTCGACGGGGCTTGAAGGCCATATACACACTTTTTTCAATGTCTCTTAAACTCTGTTTCAACAATGTACCCCTTACGTGATCCAGTGCGGGACTTTTGACGCAATGTGTATATAGTTTCATTTATATCTATATTGTACGTGTGAAGCATGCTTACGCTTATATTTTGTTGTAATCGAGCCTTTGAAGTTTTGATGAGAGCACCAAACAAGCAAATCACATAAAGCATTCACATAAATATAGTTACCGGTAGTCTTAATTTTAATATTTAATTATATTTTTGCATCTATCTTCCTTTAAAGCTATTCATTTTCCACATATATTCACCTCAAATTATGTTCGTGGCGTCCTTCTGATATCGAAACACTAAACTGAAGTTGTTGATTGAAGAGGGTGAGTGTGTGCATGCGACATTCAGTTTTGCACTTATCAATGTAATGCTGGTTCAACGACCTATGATTATCACGTTTAGAAACAATGCTGACGGGACAAATTAAACGATTTTCATAAATTTAATGAAATTATAATAGATTAATTATACTCATTCCAAAATACTCATTTCCGTGTTGGAAATATCGACGGATAATGGCCCTTTACGGAAGCAAAAATAGTTTGAACGGAACATTCGCTAAGTCAGAGGATGCATATCCACAGAGGAACAAAGAAACGCATGAAAATGTGAAACGACGCAACTTCCTAACGATCAGCCAGTACATGTGTTTTGTGTCGCATGGTTTGGCATGCGGTATCTACGGACCGACCTTCGTGCATCTCACTTATCTGCTCGACACGGATATAAAAACGCTTTCGTATACGCATATTTTCGGCAGTGGCGGGTACGTTGTTGGCTGTATAATATGTGGCATTATTTCGGATAAGTTAAATTACCAATCGCAACTTTCCATTTCAACATTAGGTCTCGGAATCGCACTCATATGCCTACCATGGGTTCCTAGCGTATATCTGTTTTACGCGGCGGATTTCATCAAGAATATATTCCTAGCCTACTTGGATACCATATCTCAGGCGAATATTATGATATTATGGGATAAAAGTAAATACAAGGATCCGGTTATGCAGGGAATGCATTGCCTTTGGTCGATCGGTGCATCGCTTTGTCCCTTTATGATTATTCCATTTCTATCGGATTTACCCGAAGAGCAAAGTTATGAACCGATCACGAATTTAACTACAGCGGCATCTGTTCATCAAGTAAACAATGACGACAATGACGATTATAAAAACGTGCGGTTTAGCTACATGCTTATTGGGGGAATAATCATAGCTTTGTCTATATCTGGATTTTTAGGATATTGCCTTTACTCACGACGGGAACTGGAGCGAACGGTTAAAACTGCAGCAAAAGAAACTGAATCAAACGATACATCAGAAACAAAAACATTCCGTTTTGTTCTATTATTTTTGTTATTTTGGTTTTTCTTCATTTTAATATGTTTTGATTTTGTTCCGAGTTTTTATATAGCAACATATGTTATTAAAGGCTATGCGTGGGAAGCAAAATATGGATCTATGTTAGCATCTTTATTCTATATATCTCATGGATTAGGTAGACTTGTAGCCATCCCAATATCTTATTGCATTACGCCTGGCAAAATGGTAGCAATTGACATCACAATGGCGACATTCGCTTATATATTAATGCTTGCAGGATCATTCACCTATCAAAATATTATTTGGTTAGCAACGGCAATCGCTGGAGCGTCCGTAGCAACCATTATCCCTTCTTCGTTTCTATGGACAGCAACGTGTATGAAAATGTCGGGAACGGTAAGTTCAGTTCTTATAGCAGGTGCATCATTCGGGATTATGGTTAGTGGTCCTCTGGCAGGATACTTATGTCAAGAGTATTCGCATTTATGGATAGTACATCTGAGTCTCATAACAAGTTGTTTGTCCATTGTTTTGTATGTTATTATGCATTTAGTTGTGAAGTGTTTTCGAAAGAGTGTTGATCGTGAAAATGTAACTTTATCCGTTGAGTTAGAACCCATGACAACGAAGGAGAATGGGATGTCTCAGTGAAAATATTAAAACACGTGAATGTGTCGTTAGCTCTATGGAAAGGCTATGTGTATATCAAAACTCTATATAATTAAATGTTCATGCAACATATTGTCTTAAATGCTAAAATTATATTTGAGAAAACGCAAGCTCAAGTATAGTTACTTTGAAAATATTTTGCATAGCATACTGATTTTAATTCAAGCTGTTTTTTATGTTAAAACTAACTTCGAACAAATATCTTGGATTTTGTTTGTAATGATGTGCGGTTCGATTTATGATATGGGAAAAAAGTATTTGATTAAAATAAAAGACGAAGCAAACGAAGTCACAACGCAAACTATTTTTTGTTGTTTATTCTTATTAAACTAACCATCTGATTACCCTTCAAAAAATAATATGACTATATTTTTTTTGTAATAACAAAAAATATAATTTTGCTCTGCAGGCAACTATATTTAATTTTAAAGCGATACTAGTAAATTAAGTTTTAACAATACTAACACAATCATTTATTTGACGATGGAGAACCCAGTTTCGTGTGGCTCTCGGCCAATGGCAATAAAATTGTAAGAAAATAAATTTATACCATTTTGTAGAGATAAAAATCTTCCGGCATGACCTTCTATTGTTACCAATTTGTTACTTTATTATTTTATTCATAGATTTATTGCTTATTTAACGATATTGATATCAAATTAAATTATATACACATTTATAATAATATTAACAATAGTGATATTCAATAACAGGCATTATCTTTTCATATTAAATTATAACAATAGCTTAATGTTGGTAGAGTAAATAACAAGCATTTATATATTGTCTTTGGCAATGCGGTGTTCTCGCGAGATCCTTGCTGAGCGTATGATACATCTCCTTTGTGTTATTATTAGAATTCCGCCTTTGTTCGTGGCTTTCGGGCGATATGGAGATGTGTGATGCAATCAGCGAGATGGCGCGAGAGCACAGTATATATTCCCCTAAAATCTCTCCCTCTGGGGCGTGTCGTGTTCTGTTCAGCTCAGCGTGTGTTTCTATTCAGTTGTATGTTGCTTTTAATGATGTGCTGAGAACGAAAAAGAAAGATGAAACTAAAACATTGGTTTTTATTCGTTACTATATAAAATCATTTGAAAGTTATCAAACACACATTTAAATAAACAGCTCTAAACTACACCCCCATATACCGGTACCATTACTTCTAAAACCATTTACACCAGTACTTGAATAAGACTCCATTATTTACGAGTATAAAACTAAGTAAAACACAATGAATGACCACAACATGGGAAGTCATATCACATTTATCACAAAATAAGTTCATCTTCAGTATCTTACCAATTTCTTTAGCCTTTTACAGTCCAAAATAAGTACCCCCCCCACTCGTGCGGGTAAAATAACATTCGCGCGTGA